>PVLD010007279.1:35667-93065 GCA_004027595.1 Dinomys branickii | reverse complement strand
CTGACTAAATTTGCATGTCTGTATATGGGTCCATACATCTACAATTCGAAGATATCAATGGATAAAACAACAACTACTGTTGAGACCATATCACCTTGTCTATAGATTAGTTGTGATTGTACTATTTTCTATGATAATGGGTGTCTGTTTGTCAATATGTTTTTGTACTTTTATGTTTCTAAAATAAAAAAAAAAAATTTCTATCCTACTAACTGCTTCGTGTACACTACACACAGCACTTCACACTGGAGAGTTTTTGCTTTAAATGTATAAGGGACAAAATTTCCTGTTGAGAAATATTAAATACCACTTATCTGAGATTATCAGGTTACATAAGTGCACATTTCCAGCTTTTTCTTTCTGAAAATGAATCCACTGCTATTGAAATTTAAAGAAACGTATACATTTTTAATCAAATCAATACACATTAGCTATAACAAGCACACAATCCACTTTGAGCTGTATGTTATGTTTTTTTAAAGCAAATAAAATCACTGCAGGTCAAGAAACAAGTATAGGAAATTGTATATGTATATATTTTATACTAATGAATAATGTGATTTCATGAAGAGCATCTGACAAATCTGAAGGATTTGACAAAATCAGGAACACCTTGGAATAGGTTGCATGCCTTTAGCCCATTCTCTCAGTTTGCTTTCTCACATGATAATGTGAACAATTAAGAACCCATGAGTTATTTGAAAGGGCATTTGCTTTCCCTAAACTCAGCTCACAAGAAGGGAGGACTGAAAGTTGAAACCCTTAGCCTCGGCAGGCGGTCCCCAACTTGACGCTACAGGCCTTCTTTTCTGTTACAGTGTGTCACCCTCTGAAGAGTAGAGATAAGCATCTCCTAACTTACACCGGCTCTATACAGACAGGTAAAGGGTCTTGCATGTACTCTAACCCTGCTCCTTCTATTGCAGATCCAATGTAGAACCTCAGACACAGCTACTAGCACCCCTTGAGATAAACTTCCTTGAATTTGATAATCTCTTAAAATTCTACCGAATCTGATTTTATCATCCAACTAATATTTGTAAAGCTGTCCATGAATGCAGTGGGCTCATCCGTTAAGCTCTGGGCCCTGAACATAGCTTTAGCTTTTGCAGAGTTAGTGAGCAAGTCTGTATTCACCCCTCTCAGACCTTCGTGACTTCAGACTTCAATCACACCCCCGCCAGCCTTCATCTTTCATATTATTCCATCCAAACTGAAGACATCTGAGGATCTGAAACATTTGGAAGCATTCCCTTTCATTTCCAGCCAAGACAAAAATAGAGGGCTCCATTGTGCTCTCAAGGAAAAAAAAATCAATGTATTTGGTACTTGGGACCATCTCAAAAAATAGACTCTTACAAAATATATCTATCTCTGCAGAAGGGATACCAACACAAGCCAGTTGGACCTCCGAGAGACCCAAATACAAACATCTACAGCCAGTGTCACAGTGAAAAGATCGCTCTGCCTGACAGAAACCTCTCAGAAGTGAGGACACGCTGACTCATTGGTTTCTCAGTAGGTGCTAAGGGAAACGTGTTGCCAGAAGAGGAAAGGTTCATTGTCTCAAAATATGTCTCTTCTTTATCTTCTTCTGTAAAGATGTACTTGACTTCTTCAATTAAACAGACAGTATGGGTTTTTTTCAAATAATATTTCTTTTAGCATGGACTGTAAAACGCAACTGCCTAAAAGTTGACTTATCAGTTTTCTAGATCTCACCATGTATTGCTTTTAATCAGATTGCTTTCCATACTAAGACTCAGAGGAGAGTAAAACCACCATGGGTTTTCAATGGGGAAGTAAAAAGTAGACGCACTGGGCATGGACAAGAAGCTCAGCTTCAAACACAGGGTGAGTAGCGTGCAATCTGAGGTCCACGGTGTGTGGCCCTTGGGTAGGGGTTAGCAAAGGAGAAAACACAGCCAGCGACAGAGGGATGTAGGGTGCAACCCCTCTCTCTCTTTCTTTGCTGATTAAGATTAGCCAGCAAAATTTTTCCTCTTCTATCAGTCATGCCTGTTGCCTCACAAAAGCCTTTGTAGGAAAAGCATAGGCCTTCCCATAACTAGTTGACTGTTTCTTGATCAAGCACAGAGCCACTAGGATCAAAGTTACATCTATGAAATGAGAGCTTGGAGCCTCCTAGCTATAAATACTGCAATCCTCTCTCAGTCTTCTATTAGTGTATTATACTGAAAGTCTTCTCCCAAATATTATCTCTTAGTGTATACTCATTGGCAGGAGATGGGAAGGCTTCCTTTTTGTTTGCTTAATTTCATTTGAAAACTGGATTCTGCACTGTCACTAAAAGTAAGGCATTTATTCATTCAACATCTATTGAGAACTAAATATATGCCAGGCACTAGAGGAACAGACATGAATATTGACATATGAATGGGGTCCTGTGGGATTTCACAGTGTAGAAGAGGAACAATAAAATTAATTTTGATAGCTAGCTAATTTATAATGAGCAGCCAATACAGGCACCTTACAGGACTATTCCAGCAACTCCCCATACCAGCTCTCTGAAGTCAGTACTAGTGAGGCCTTTAGCTGACAGGTGAAGAAATTGAGTCTCAAGGAGCTAACTTACTTATCTAAAGTCCCACAGACAGTAGCCAGGCATGGTAGCACGCACCTGTAATCTCAGCACTCAGGAGGCTGAGGCAGGAGAATCACTTTGAGTTTAAGGCCAGCCTGGGCTACAAAGTGAGTTCAAGGCCAGCCTGAATTGCACAGTGAAACCTGCCTCAAAAAGACAATTAATTAATTAATTAGGTCATGCAGATGATGACTAAAGGAGTTGGGTTTCCACCTTTCTGTGCTGTGGGTTGTGCTGCTTCCCAGGAGTACTGGCAGCAACAAACGTATTTGGAGGACACGGTGCAAGCAGAGACAAGACACACAAGACCAAAACAACTTCAGAAAATTCTAGAAAAAAATTTGTTTGATTTTCTTTGGAGAAAAATAAGAAAACAAGAATGTTTCCCCCAGGACTGACCTAGCAGACACATTTCAGTTAAACATTATTTACCTTGTATAGCATAAATATTAACATTGAGAAAAAGGGACATGGGATCTAAGGACATTCATCCACTTTGGAAACTATTTACTCAGGTTATTTGTTTTAATTAAACACAGACTCTAAAACTACGAAGACAAGTTACCATGAGGATAATCTCGAGGAAGTACAGAATTTGGGATTAAAGGATGAACTTAATGACTTCACACAGTGTTTAACAAGCCATCAAAAGTATTTCTTTTTAGGGCTCTCTTGATTGTGTTTCAATAAAAAATAATAATTAAAGGAATGTGATTTGGCTTCACTTTTTAAAAAAAGGAGCAAGAGAAGTAGGAAGGGTTTTCTTCAACGGTAACCTGAAACTTGGTCAACACTGAAGTTTACCTTTGATATCCTGGCCAGCCTCATCTGACCTCTGTCATTTTCCCTAAGCAAACTTCCCAATTCCAACTCCATCTTCTCCCACTGTTAGGTTATGATTAATTAAAAATCAAAGAGGAAGTTCCAAATGGACAGTAAAAATGGATTTCTCCAGGTGTGGGGGCTGGACGGGTAGAGGACCGTTGCCCACTATCTTGCCCTTGGGATGCTACAAAATCCAGACTTTGGTGTGACCTCTACAACACTATAGCCCACCTTGTCACTGGAAGACGAGTGACCAGGTGGCTGGCATACACAGCAAAGCTTTGCAGGGCTCGCCCATACATAATTAAGACAGAAGGTATTGACAGCCTCACCTGCTCCACCAACCCTCTGCACACGTTCCCATGAACACCCAGTCAGAGTTGTAGGCTGTTGCGGTTTGTGTCTAGATGCCCCCCTGAAAGCCTCATGCAGTGACACAGGTGGCTGAATGTAGAATGTGACTGATTTGTGGTACAATGTTGGGATGAAGGGTGCTGGGATTGAGAGTGGGAGACTACTGGATCAGTCCACTAGTTGGACTGGCACTGCCCTAATCCTACTAGACTGGATACAATACAAGGGACAGAAAGAGTCCTCTCTCTCTCTCTCTCTCCCCTCCCCGCCCCCACCCCCGGTTGCTTTCACTGTCTTCTGCTGCCATGAACTGTTGCCCTGCCCCCCTACCTTGGAGCCAGCCAGTTATGGACTGAAACCTCTACAAATTTTGAGCTAAATAAACCTTTCCCTCTTTAACTTTGGGCATCAGGTATTTTGTCTCAGCAATGAGAGAAAAAAAAGTAAGACATGAGACATGTCTGACCTTGAAAACAGTTTCATTGGGCAAAATCTGTAGTTTGAAAGTCCATATAGAAGCTAAATGGTGTGCTAGTAAGTTAAGAGCTTCTAGACTTACTCCTGCCACGTTTATTCACTTAAGCAACGGCCTGATCCATACCTCCCCAACCCCAGGAGAAAACTTACTTTCCCTGCTCTTACCCTCCCATGTCCCAGACCGTTATCTATAAAGAAGATTCTCCGACAACCTTCAGCTAGAAAAACTCTGAGCCTTAAAATGTTCCCTCATTTTTGTCTATATTTTGTTTGCAGTAAAATGCCTGTGATATTTTTTACCAAGTATATGTGCTTTTTTATTAGCCTTCTGATAATTTACCTTTCTAAAAAAATTATTTAATTCCAACCAGCTGGAAAGTAGAGGATTAGAGAAAATCATCTTTTTATATCACTTTAACTATAAGATTGTATGATTCCATAAGATGGTTTAGTTGAAGTAGTAGGACTGGCAAAGAACAACTACAGAAATGAAAAAGTATTGGTTAGATTTAACACGGAGAAGGAAATCTGAATATTTTAATCAGTTAAAATGAAGGTTGTGTGGAATCCTTTTACACAGCAGACTTCAAGGGTAAGCTCAGTCTGCCTCTGAGGCTAGAAGATTGGATTTGATTGTTTCTTGAGCTCCTTCCTATTTTAATTTAGTGTTTCTCAAAGTGAGCTCAGAGTCCATCACTTTAGAATTATTTAACTTCTTTAATATTAGCAGTCCTGAGCCTCATCTCAGAACGTAAATTTTCACCAAACCTCAGAGGCGTATTTATGCATCTTAAAACTTAAGAACAACCACCATTTTGTTAAATGAAATAAGTCAGATACCAAAAATCCAATTCTGTATGTTCTTTCTCATTTGTGTAAACTATAAAGTCAATCTCAAAGAAGAATGAAAATGAATAATGGTCACTAGAGACTTGAGAGGGGTTAGAGAGAAGGAGACTGGAAAAAAGTCCAATCAAGGGCCCCAAAACACAAAAAGGAAGAATTAGTTCTGGTTTTTCTATAGCACAGTGGGTTAACCATTGATTAAAACAATCTCATAGGTTTTTAAACAATTAGAAAATAAGAGTACAAAGTTCCAACCCCAGAACACGAATATTTAAAGAGCTAAAAGTGCTTATTACACTTATTTGATTATTACAAATTATATACATGTATTGAGTAACCATCATGTACCACATAATGTTGTCCAAATATTATATTCAATAAAAACATTTTTAAAGACCTCCAAAGAGCATTGTTGGGTCTTGCTAACCAGTTTCAAATCTGTTGTCTAGGTGGAAATTTTGGCCACCAGAAATTGGTCTTTGTGTTAATACCAAAGACCTCTGTCAAAGGAAAGTGTTCTAATGAAATACCTATGTTTTAAATGCTGAAGTAGACTAAGTTCATACATAAAAACTCATTATAGAACATTTAAACTCTAAATGTTATGGGTTATATGTAGATGTCCCCACAAAGCCTCATACAGGTGAGGCTTTTAGGAGGTGACTGCATATGTCTTCTTTGCTGTTAGTGGCGGTGTCTGGCCAGTATTGGCAGGTCACTGTGGGCACGGCCTGGAAGGTTCCATCTCCCTTCTCTGCTCCTCGTTAATCTCTCTCTGATTCCTGCTTCCATGGCATAAGTAATTCTCTACCAGCCATTCTGCCTCGGATCGGGCTAACTATAGACTGAAACCTCTACAACCTGACCCAGGACAAACCTTCCCTCCTTTAACTCTGCTGTTGTGTCTGTGACGGGAAAGTCGCAGAATGTACTGATGCATTCCTCCCACTTTTCAGAAGAGGGAATGGGATAGAAAGGTTGGTGAGCCACAAGCATAAACAGAAGGCTCCCATGCCATGGTTCTTTCTAGCTTACAAGGTGAATTTCTATCTGTGCAAACCATTTCCAAAACACATGACTGTACAACTGCTCTAGTGATACATGATACTGTGTCCACTGTGGGGAGCTGGAACATACGCACATCACATCTCCATCCCCTTACTTCCCTTCCCCTCCTCTCCCTCCCTTCTGCTAACCCTGGGTCCCCTCTTCTTAAATCTGCTTTAGTGACTGATTAAAACTTATTCTATACACAAAAATAAGAAAGTACCAAATAGACCACTCAGTGTTATAACTCATGTTTAAAAATATTTACCAAAGTAATCCTTTATTAGCCAGTTTGAGTGGTAGATATAACATGAGAGGATAGGAGGATACACATACGTATTTGATGGCTGGAGCCATTCTCAGAGATATTTTTAGCAAAACTGCTACTTTAGAAAAATAGTAGTATTTTAGAAAAACAGTAGACAGGGTCCTCTGGCACTGTCTTATTTACTTTTCTCTCATTGCTGAGATAAAATATCTGCCACCCAAAGTTAAAGGGGGAAGGGTTTAGTTAGCTTACAGTTTATAGAGGTTTCAGGGTATAACTGGCTGGCTCCAAGGTAGGGTGGAGTGACAGGCAGGCATCTCAGAGCAAAAACCATCCAAAGCAAACAGGTAAGCACGAGCAGGCAAGGGTGACCCCAGCTCTTCCTATGCCCCATATCTCGTCCAGGTGACTTAGGGGACAGCTCTCACATCCTTAATTCTAGTGCTATGGAGCCTAACACTGCACCATGAATCGATCCCAGCATCACACCCCTAGATCCAGCCACCTCTGAAAAAGCTCCACCTATGATCAAATGGGGCTTTGGGGGACATCTAGACACAAGCCATAACAGCCACTCAGCTGTCATAGTCACACAATCATTCATCTAACCAATATTTGTTTAGTGCCAACCACATGCTAGGTATTACATCATTCCAATGAAGTAGCGTCTTTTGTGGAAATTGGGTTCTAGGGTCAGCACTTGAGGTGAAAATCATACAGAGTTGGGGAAAAGGCCACAGGAAAGCTTATAATCCTATGTTTCCTCTCAAGCAGGTCCAGCTGAGTATGAGTCACTTATTTTGACTTTTGATTTTGTTGTTTTGTTTCAGATTTTTGCTTTATTTTTGTATTTGCTTTTGTTTAAGAAAAATGTTCTTGCTCTGCTGGTTAAGCTATCCCTGAATTCTTGGGCTTACACAATCTTCCTGCCTCATTCTCCCTAGTAGCTGGGGCACGGGCACGGGGCACAGTGCCACCCTTCCAGGCATGAATAGACCTCCTTTAAATCCAGGTACTTTGGCATCTTTTGCCATTCATCACAATCAGTCTTTGTTTTCCATTATCCTGTTTAATCTACATGCTAATTTCTTAAGTTGACTCATTGTTAACCACTGAAGAGAAAACTCCGGGAGAGTTTATGACAAGAGCGTGCCTCAGTCGTACTCTCCACTATAGTATCTTAAGGGAACTTCAGTGTGTGCCCAGTGTTTTCCACGTCTCCCTGTCTTTGTTCCCTGTCTTTCCCATGGCAATTCCGGACCTCTGGAATGATTGTTGTGTTCTGGGACTTGCGGACCACTGGCCCTGGCCACAGTGCTCCTAGCTGTCAGGCTAGCGCCCAGGTTCCTTTAACCTCACTGTTTCTGCTCTCTACCATGGCCCCCTTCTCCATGTAAGCCCAACGTCCTGGAACAACTCCAAATAACATCTGTGGATAAGCAATAAAGTTTGGTTACACTTCTTTCTACAACTTATCCTATCAAATTGCCTAAGCTCTTAGGAGGGAGGGAGAAATTATGTATAAATTGTTTCCAGAAACCATTCCATTCACAGTCCATTTATCAACCTTGTGGAACAAAGGATACCGTGTGGCACAGAATTGTGGGGGCTCTTGTTCATTAAAAGTAAGATTGACAGCAACAGCTTATTTCACAGGGGCACCTAACTGGAGGTCATTAAACCCGGTGACTTCTTGATTGGCTCTGAATTGGAAACCCAAAGATGAAAGACTCCACATTTCCCAACTCTAATCTCATGAGTCACAGAATCTAAACCTAGGGCTTTAATGCCAAGCATCACACTATATGGAGCAGCATAATAAATCCCCAGCCAGATCAAGCTCACCCAAGCTACACTGTAACAGCATCAGGATTTATAATTTCCAGACTAGTGACCACAGGCCATGAGGAGCTAATATTTTTCTAGCTTTTGGAAATCTGGAAACATCATGCCACCAAGAAAAGCAGTAAGAGGACAGCTGGCAAGCAGTGAAACTTGGGACTCGGGAGCATTTTATTTGCTTTTATTCCCAGCTCTCATTATGTTTCTGGCCCTTTTCCTTTTCAATAAACTCACCTTAATGAAAGAATTTGAGGGGGAAAATGTTACTAGAAACATGTAAAGAAATATTCTTTAATACATAAGTGGTAATTAAAATGTGAGCATGTCCTGAAGGCAGAAAATGGATACCTCTGTTAGGAATTTCAAAGCTAATAAATACAGCAATATAAACAGGCAGTTAAATTACATTGTAACCAACAAATGGATAGATGAATTATTGAGCTATTTATAAACTTTGGAACCCAACTGTAGAAAAGACCAAAGAACAAGCAAACAAACAGACAGAAAATGTTCCAAAGTAATTGAAGAAGTAATGGAATCCAGGAAGGTAAGAGGTTTAAAACTGGAACTGAAGTAATGAAGCATAGATCCTCAAGTGAATAATCCCAAGCAGAAGAGGCACAGAAGCAGATCAACACGGAAAGGTTCAGAGGTTCCTGGTAAGTGCGCGTCTTGTGGTTTAGACATTAGCATGGGTGCCAGTTGCACTCTGAAGACACAGGATGCAGCCAGAAGCACGGCTCTAGAATCAAACCAAGGCTGCGTTTGGAATACACAGCACTTTCTAGGGATCGACCTTTAAAATCTATCATAAACCATGAAGGTGTTTCAGGGTCTAGATCTATATTTCTGCCTTGAACAACTTTTAAAGTAGACTGAACATACAAACTGACAGTTTCCGGATACTAGATAAAAGTGAGTACAGGTAGTAATTCTCTGAATAAAGAGACACAAACAACGTTTGTTCCACTCAGACCCCTCCACCTACAGCCTGGAGCCTTTCCCCGTAGTTCCAAGGGGAGCAAACCAGACAGCACACACATCTCCCTGAGTTGAGGTGATGGAATTGAATATTCAGGGAAGGAAGCTGCAGTGGCTGGAACTCTGAGCACCCAGGACCAGACAAGAGAGAGCTGTGCAGGCATTACCTACAGATCTCAGAGGCCCCTCTATGACCTCCTCTATATGCAAAGCACCACGCGTGTAAGAAGCTTCTTAATGCTGAGTGAAAACTGCTGAAAGGAGCAATCCACATAACTCACACAGATCTGGAAACAATCCTTCTTCCCCTCGCCACTGGGGAAATCCCACCATACATAGGGCTATAAGACAGTGCACTCATCAGGCAATTGCCTCAACAGTGGGGAAAGTGAGTCCTAAACTAGAAGTTTTTTGAGTTCCACCTAACAGTTTTAAAGCAAGCCTACAGGACCACACTGTTTCCATGTAACTTAAAAGTATCTGGAACAACTCTCAAGTCTATTTAAAAGAAAACAAAAATATCCAACATGCAACAAGACAAAATTCACAGTAATTGGTATCCAGCAAAAAAAAAAAAAAAAAGTAAGTATCAAGATACATAGGAGCACAATGAAGAGAAAAACCAGTTAATAGAAGTTAGACAGATGATAGAATAAGTAGACATAGACACTTAAAACGTGTACTAGGACTATACTGTATTCTATGTGTTTAAATGGTAGAGCCAGGTGTCTTAACCTTGGTGCTACTGATGTTTTGGCCCAGATAGTTCTTTGCTGTGGAAACTGTCCCATGTATTATAGAATGCTTGGTAGCATCCTTGACTTCTAACCCACTAGATGCCAGTAGCATCTTCCCCATGCTTGTGACAACCAAAAAGATCTCTATACCTTGCCCAGTGTCTCCTGCAGGGCAAAAGTCACCCTTTGCTGAGAACTGTTTAGGTAGAGAAAAGCATAAGATATTCAAAGTGAGAAACAATGGCAGTGCCAGAAACCCACCACTAATTTAAACTCCATCAGTGAAAAATATAACGTCCAAGGTGAAAAACACATGGAGTGAAATACATAGCAGATTAGACACTACAAAAGACAACAATAATGAGCCTGAATATATAGCCATAGAAATTCTCCAATGCAAAACCAGGAATCTATCATGTAGTATAGTTATTTATTACAACAGATTCTCAGAGAACAGAGTAAGGAGTATGTGGAAAAGGCTGTGTTGGAGATGCAGATTAATGAAGGAGGATGGTAGAGTATCACAGTAGTTAGTGATGGTGGTAAAGTTATTAACAACAACTATTACTACTAAGAGATCAGAAAAGAACTAATACTGAAATTTGCTAAGTATTTCGTATGCATTTTTCATACAATAGTCACAACAGCCCTGAGAGACCTCTGTGGTATTCCCTTTCATAGGTAAGGAAGCTGAATTCAGAAATTTTAGTAGCAAATAATGATCATAAGATCACATAGCTACTGACAGTAAATGAACCCAAATCTATTCAACCCTCTAGGCTATGATCACAACCACTGGTTCTCTTAACCCTAGACAATTGGTTGAAGGGCAGACATTTGAGACATATCTTGAAGAAGGGTCAAGAGGGAATTTTATGACTGACTTGCATATGGGAGAAAGAAAATACAGTCTAGCAAGTGGTAAGTATCTTACCAAAGAAACAGAGGAAGGATCAAAAATATACATGGAGCTATATACATACACAGCCCGTAGAACCTTCGAGTTGGGAGAAATGAAAGATAATCCCTTCCAGACACACATACATGCTTGCAAGCACACACACACACATACAAATGCACTTTAAAACAGTAAAATAAACCCAGGATAAAACATTTGCTTTCCTTCCTTACCTTTATTGAGTACTGTAAGTAATGTCCTTCACTCCCCCACTGCTATGTAGAGAGGATACCAAGACCAAAGCTTTAACTGTCATGCCCTTTCTACTCCAACACCTTGCTTCCTCTACATAAACACATACATGTTCTTACCCCATGCCTAGCACATGGCAGATTCTTAATAAGTATTAGCTGTTTCTATTGACAACCAATTAAAACATTCCAAGTGCCTTCTGCATATAGACACAGCATTACTCTGTAGGCCAGACCCACGCTGAAAGTGGCTCAGTTTTTCTTCACAGAATAACCTTGTTTACTATCAAATGATGTGGCCAAGTCACAGTGACTGGGGGACAGAGCAGATATTTGAAGGATTATATCCCTCACCTAGCATGTTCTTGAAACCTTGCCATGCTAAAGGGTCTAACACCCAAGCAGAATGGGAGTAAAATAAACATTTTTGTCCATAAACAACATTTCCCCTGTTTGCAATCACTCACGGGCAGATGCAGGCAGCCAGTCTGAATGCTCAATCAAATGAGCAGACAGAAGCCAGGTGGGCTGTTTTCCACAGGCTCCGCAACGTCCAGAGCCCATATCGGCCCCACACCGAAAGGCTGTCCTCCCTGCTTTAACCCCATCCCCATACTGTGCTCACACCATCGGCATGCCCGTTAGAGACGACTCTCTCTGTGCAGTCGCTGTCCTGAGCAATGTAGCAATCAGTCTGCCATTACAGAGCCTCTCCGTCACCTTTGGCACGGACATTTCCTAATGTTTGTGTTTCTGAAAGGAGCGCATCGGTGATAAAGCTCTCGGTCACATGGAGGTGCCTCTTTGCTCTAGTGGTTCACAAGATCTTCAGTTTTATTTAATGGCTTAACTGCTTCATAATTGCTCATATTCAGCTGCTCCTAAGCCTGAATGATCTCAGCTTTTAATATGCCTTGTCTAATTTTTAGCCACATCAATCTATACAAGCAGCTCATCACTACCCTGAAATGCTAATGCTTGTCACATATTTCAATCGCCTCTGTAAGACCTTGTTCTTGCGTTCATAAATCTTGTTAACATTCCAGGACCTTTATTTTCTTGCTCAGTGATTCAAAGATATATATGGCCTAATTTTCTCCAAGGACAGAATCCTTTAAAAATACGAAATAAAAAAAAAATCGGTAACCTCTTTTTTCCACTAATCCCACATGACACTATTTGTAATTGTCCACAGCACTGCATACCCTCTCTTCTTGTTTGTAAACACCTTGCAATGAGCCCAGGAGACAGGGCAAAACTGGGAAGCAGGGGAGGCAGCCACAGATTGGGTTCTCAGAGGCCACTTTGAGATAGGGTGTTTGTGAGAGTTAACCGTTTTGTCAACTTGAGTAAGAAATACCCATTTGATTGGCTTAGTATAGTTCTGGGTGTGAGTGAATGACAGCTTTGCTGAAAAGGGAAGACCCTCGACTGAATCCCCGCAGGGGGCCCCTTTGTCTCTCTCCCATACCTGCCCGAGTGCAAGTTCACTTTGTAAAGAAAACTGGATCTGCAGCTATGTATCTTATATTAGATCCGGTTCTCTAGTGAGGACTGACTGACACGGCATCTGAGCTAAGTCCTGAAAAAATGGGAAAGATTAGCTGCAGTGAAAATTGGCTCCACACTCTTACAGTCTGCACTCGGTATCAGGCAGAGATCCAAAAGGCCCTCCAAGCTTGATGAAGCTGTACCCTTCTCTGAGACAAACACACGGATCTATTAACCTGATATATTGGTCTGTCCGGCTACACTGACAGCACCTCCAGGATAGGAACCACTTTTTAAATGTCACCCCTATAGTCTTGTTATTATTTACCATGTATCACCTCTATCAAAATATAAGCTCCAAGACTGCAAGACCTGTTGACCCGGCTCATACCGTGTACCTAGCCCTGGAATAAAATGCATAGTACATATTCAGGGTATAAAGAGAGGAATCCTGTCGGTATGGTAATGATGTGAACTTAAACTGTGTTGACAAAAACAACGTATGCCGCTTGGGCCTAAATGGGAGCCTAATTTAAATACTTGTTTTCTGTTTGTTTGTGGGTTTTATTTGGGGTGGGTTTTGGTGTGGTTGCCTGTGTTGACCAGGACAACTTCAAATGTAGTTTTCCTGCTTTGGATTCCCCAGTAGCTAGGACTACAGGCACACACCAGCACCCATGCTTACTTTTTATTTTTATTTTATCTCATCGTTTATTTTCAATGCTGAAGATTGAACCCATGACCTTGCACATGCTAAGCAAGTACTCTAGCACTGAGCTGCATCTTCCACAATATCTGTTTTTAAAAATCGATGAACTGTTTCCACAATAAATGACAACAGCACATATTCTTTAAGCTACAAGTGTTTGACACGGCAGATCTGACCAGCACACCATGTCTGCTCCTTCTCTAATGTCACACATGCTAGAGGCACAGGCCCAGAGAAAACAGGCAGTAATTACCCCAGGAACCTTCTAGAACCTTCTAGAGCTGGTGCTTGCCTGGGGTGCTCTCAGAACACTACAGTGGGGCACATGATGGCTGACCACCTGATCCCCCTTCCCAGCTCTCTTCTTCCTGGTACCCCATCCTAGGCAGAAAACATGTGGGCTTTCTCCCTTTCCAGTACCGTGCTACACAGTCAGTGTTTCTTTCAAGTCCTAGCTGTAAATGTTCCCTTTCTTTCCACTCATTGTCATTACCTTCAAGGGCATAGTCATGTGAGACTTTTTCCATTGTATCCAACAGATTCATCATTACCAAGCACAGGCAATCATCAGATCATGTTATTCCCCCAAAACTGAAGCATAGGCACTCGACATAATTCTCAACTACTTTGACCAGCCTTTTCACAAATATTCCAATAAAAGATTTGTTCTCTTACTTCTCAAGTACTTATTACCTTTAATAGTACCTGTTATGACTGAGGCCCTTAGCCAAAAGAATGTTAGCCTAAAATTGTATGTTCTTAGTTATAATTTGCCTACTGGGAAAAATGTTCCTTAAGTAATAAATACATTTTATTAATAGAAAACTTGGTAAGATTTTAAAATGTCCGTTCTCCCACTGCCTTTCTCCTCTTTCCCTAATTTTTGCTGCTTTTCAGACACTGCAGGTGCTCCCGGGAATGATTTGAGCAGCTGGGAAGATTCATCTTACAAATCCAAGCCTAGGAAAAACACAGGGGTCAATCATTTCGTCTCCTGGGTTCTGGCCTCATTTTCTGCAACATTTTCCCTCCATCTCCCACCCCTCCCTTTTCATGAGTGTCTTCTGGCATCATGATCTGACACTCACACTAGGACATCAGGAGACTGCCAGCCTTGTATGTCACCCACTCATGAGTATTTATATTTCAGTAGGTAAAAGAGGCAGAAGGTAACATTTAAAATGGAGAAGGAATTTCTAATAATGAAATTTCAAGTAACAGTAAAAATCTAAAACTGTCCCTTACATCTACCAATAAAAGACAAATATGTGCAGATCTAGAAGGCATATATTTTATCATGCATTCATGTCACGTACTTACTCAGAACAAGTACTGTGTGCTGGCCACTGAGCCAGGTGCTGACAATGTATTATCATGTGACAGATCTGTCTCTGACCTCACAGAATTTATAACGCATCATTCTCTTGACCATGATTCACAGAAACATTGAGCACTGATTTAACATTTTGGCCAACATACTTCAAACACTATTTACTAGAAGTCTCTGAATTTCCAGAAGTTTTTATACAAATTTTGGATAAGAAGTACAACCTAGGTCTGGCTTCTGTTCTCTCTCCTTTAACTTTTGTAGACTAAAAGATTATCTGCCAGAAGATTTCCAAATCTTTTCTCAGAAAAGCTTCAGGGTCAGTTACAAACTTAAAACTCAGGAAGACTCTGCAAACAATTTCTATATAAAAATGATCCTCAAGGTCGATGTAGCAGCCTTCTTCAAAGAGGAAAGTTGCTAGCAAGGTACTTCCCTTTTCTGCAACCCATCACAGGAAAGGCTGTAGGCAAGCTGAGCCAGAGCTGGAGAGAGTTCAGGAAATAGGAAGGATCTGGAGAAGTCGCTCAACATCAGTAAGCATTAGGACAGTTGCCTCACATTTTCACACCCAGCCTCTTCCTATTACTGGTGCCCAGGACATATGACCAATATTGTTCATAAAGGCTCTTTTCATTTATACTCAAGTCAATAAATACTACTTCTCAATTTTGTTCAGCCACACCAGTTTAAAAAGGAATAGTATGCCTTGATCTCATCCTGCAGGCCACTAGAAAAAAGACAGTTTTGTCACTGAAACTCAAAATTTGTCCCCGAAGATGATGTAATTTATTTTAAAAGCCAGTGACAAGCAGGAGGCTTCTTCCTACTGGCAAGGTGAAATTTTTAGTGACTACACAGGACCACTGCAGATGGCAATGATGGTTGGAAATGTCCTGAACCAAAGTTGTAGTTATAGTAAAGCAAAAGGATGTCATTTTAGAGCAAACAACATTTGGGGATGGCTGACTTAAATTAGTAGACTGAATAGAAACTTAATTATTTCTGGAAACAATTTTCAGAGCTGCTCTAGCAGACTTTGAAGACCAGGAATTACAGACACTTTTAGAAACTGTTTGATCTATATATAGGGAGAAAAAGCTATATAGAGGAAAGGAAGTGCTAAGCTGGTTCTGTATGAGCCAGGGCAAAGTCTTCTCAAGCAACTTTTTGCATGTGGAGCAATGCTGGAGCTACTTTAAAATGATCAAGACGAGTAGCGGGCACATCCAAGCAGTATTGCAGGTCTTTAGAAAGCCATAAATCAGTAACTGTTAGGACAAGTTGGGGATCAATTTAAACAAGTGTACAAATCTTAATGGTAACCAAAAGAAGTTAGCAAATAAAAACAAATCTGTAGACAACAATGATCAAGGTTTTAAATTTCTTCTTTGCCTTAAGCCACAAAAATCTCCACCTAAATATGACCTACAAATTTGGCTTTCAAATATCCATGTTAAGTATCATCCATTTTCCCAGTTTAAGCTTTTACAATTAAAGTACCAGGCCTCTCTCACTGCTGTCCTCCCCCCTTTCTTGTAAGGAGACAGAGAGACCACACTCGGTGTACAGAGGAAGTTCCCCCTGCCCACCCCGAGATACACACATGTGCTTTCCACACAATCACCCTTTCCTGCCATGCAGAGGAGTTTAGCACTTGGGACACAGCATGCTTACACTGCCTGCCTTGATCACACGTCCTGGGAATCCCAGTGCAAGCGAGTAACAGGTCACGTAACTCATTTTTTTTAAAGTAGAGATGCTGATTCATAATCTGCTCATGAATTCTTCCCATTGCCAGGAGTAATCCAAAACATTCTGCTCTGTTCCTTCTATAGGCTAAATTCTGCCCACACCATAAAGGTTCTATTCAAGTCCTACCTCATCCGCACACATTTGTTAATGCACTCAGACAGTTTAAGCACTTTCTCCTCTTTGAATTTATGACTTCTTGTAGTAAGGACAACACTGTAGAACTTGAGGCCTCTCAACCAGGGTAAATGCTCCTCAACCACAGACTGTGCTGGATTGAATAATGCCTTCCTCAAAACTCATGTCCATCTGGAACCTCAGCATGACCTTATTTGGAAGTAGGGTTTTGCAGATATATTTAGTTAAGATGAAATCATACTGGATTAGGGTGGGCCCTATTCCAATGACTCTTCATAAGAAGACAGACACAGATACACATGGGGAAGACAGCCTTACAAAGACAGAGTTATGCTGCCACAGGCCAAGGCACATCACGAGTGCCAGCAGTCACCAGAAGCTAGAAAAGGCAAGAAAAGATTCTTTCCCAGAGCCAATGGAAGGAGCACAGTTCTGCCCACACCCTGATTTCTGACTCTTCACCTCCAGGACTGTGAGCAATTTCTATTGTCTTCAGCCATCCAGCTTGTGGTCATTTGTTACAGCAGCTCTAGGAAGGTATTATGTAATCAATGCTTTATATAGATTAATCAGCTTTAATCTGAAATCCAAAATCCAAAACATTTTGTGCACCAACATGGTATCACAGGTGGAAAATTTCTCATGTTATGGGTCTCAGTCAAGATTTGCACTAAAAATACGGTAATGTATTTAGTATTTAGTATTGTAAAATACTACCTTCAGGCTTGTGTATGAAGTGTATATGAAACATAACTTAACTTTTGTGTCAATCCTGGGTCCAATCTTAAATATGTCTCACCATATAAACCAAATGTTCTAAAATGTAAAAAAAGGTCTGCAGTCAAAAGCACTTCTGGTCCCATGTATTCTGCATAAAAGGTACTCAGCCTGGACTTGTTTTCTTTCAGATTTCACAGTTATGAGCCCATGGCTACTGATCCATAATCAATACTTGCTTACGAATAAGGACATTCTGTGATTATGTAAATTGAAGATTATGGTCTGTGCACCATTAACAAGAGCTAGTCTTTGAGTAGAGACAATGGACCATTTTCAAGGTATCTGTAAGGCATATGAGCTGTACTATGGTATTTTCCAGCATCACAGAAAAATTCAAGTCCAAGAGATAGACAAGAGTAGGAGTTTTTATAGATGTTTTTATTTGAGGTAGTAATTACTATATCAAATATATTTTCTATTCAAAAGTATCTCCTTTCATCTACATGTTATTTATTTACTCCTCTCTTGAATGGAACCTACAGGATTATAAGCAGAGGTCAAAATTCTTTTTAACAATCATTTTTGACTTGAGGCTTCAGTATGGCAACTTGATCACTATTTCTATGACCATATTTTTTGATCATACATTATTTCATATTAAGGAGCGTATCCAGGCAATAACATTCTAAGTAATACATTTTTGAAAGTTCACCTTATTAATTATTTTTGCTTCTGATGAGATGCTTTGGAGTGAAAATAGTAGAAAAAGTGATTCACAATGGTCTAAACACAAAAATTATTTTCTCATACAAGAAGTTCTTCATCTGTGACTTCAGAAATGCTCCCCCCAGCCAGTCAGTGACCTCAGGCAATACTGTGGGATTTGTCTTTCCTGTCTGCTTTGCTCAGCATAGTTTGTGTCTCTTATTATGACTGCCACAGCACCAGACATCACGACTACATATGACAATTCTGCCAGAAAAATATTCTTTTCTCCCATCGGTCCATTATAGCCAGGGTGGAAAACTTTCACAGAAGCCTCCTGTTCAATTCTCCTTATATCTCATTCATCAAAACTGTGTCACACTTCTGTGCTTAACCCAGCCAATGGCAAGGGAAAATAAGTCACCCAATTAGATCTCTCAGTTGGGTGATCTAATTGAGAAGATCACCCAATCTGATTTCATCAGATTTCATCTGATTTCATCTCTAAAACTAGGGAAGCAGCCCTTCATAATCAAAGACTCACACTCCATGACAATGGAGAGGAAAAACTCAAACTGTGAGTAGCCCCTGAACAGCCACCCATGGCCTCTTCCATACCAACAGGACCACAGCTTTGCACAGAATAGTAACAAGTTCAGCCCCAGTGTGTGTGAATCATGATTGCCTAGGCCATTCTTAGAAATCCAATCATTTCTTTTCCAACACAAGTTGAGCCTCCCTAATCCAAAATCTCAAATCAGGGGGCTGGGGCTATAGCTCAGTGGAATAAGTGCCTGCCTAGCAAGCACAGTGGTCCTGAGTTCGATCCCCAGTACCGCCAAAACAAACAAACAAACAAAAAACCAAAATCTCAAATCAGAAATGCTTCCACAATGTGACTGAAACAACCCTACAATGGAAAATTCCACTCACACAGACAAACACTGCAAGAAATATGAAATCCAGACAGATAGTAGAAAAAACAACATATGCCACTTTCTTTTCTAACTATCTCCACTCTCATCTTCTCTGCCGTTGAATCTGGCCATGTTATCAGGAGCTGTGGCAACCACTTGGTGGCCCTGAGATAAGCAGCCCAAGAGTCAAAAACCAATACACTGAGAATGACTGGGCAGAAAACAGAAAGAGCCTTATTCATTGGTGCCATTGCTGAGCTAGAGATTCTACCCTGGACGTTCACCATCTGAAAATTCTTTACATTACACTTATTCACATAAGAGGCAACATTCATAGAACTCAGAAAACAAGACTTTGGGACACCCAAGTTCCAGAGTAGAAATATTGCTGCAGATGAATGAACTCCTAACCCTTTCCCTTCAGGAAAACAAAACAGCAGTTTGGGAAACAGTATAACAAGAAAAGCACCCACAAAGCTCACCTCCCTCTAGAGCTCTGGCCCATCCTGCAGTGTGAAGACACATCCGGGAGACGCTCTGAGGTACCTGTATGCCAACAGTGTTATGGGGAGGGCTACGCACGTGGCTTATGCACTGTGAGGCAGGCAAGAGGAGTCTCAGGAGGGTAAAGGAAGTGTTTTCCTGCAGGGATTCCCATGATATTGTTTGAACCAGATTTTGTCTACACAAAACTGAGGTAGAAAGAAGTGGCCCACCTTTGGCCACTGGTTCCATATGTTCTACCTCTCCCAACCCCAGGATGGTCCAGGCAGCAAAGCACTTTCCCAGATGTCTCCTTTATTCCTTTGCAAACTCCTCCCAATCTCCTGCTCGCTTCCAACTGCAGTTTTGTAAAGTGCAGAAAAAGCAATGAACTTTAAAGGTATCCTTAGAAAGAAGGACCTACAAATATCAGTAATTAAAGGAAATGACCTGGCGGAGCAAGTACAGGCCTGCGTTATACCACCAGCAAAGGGGAACTGAACAAATGCATGGAATCAGCTTGCTCATTTTCCTCAAACTATTGCCATCTCTTCATTCCAATCACTGCTCAAGAGCACACTTGCCTTCATCATGCACTTGCGTCGTGGATGTGAAAGTTCAAAACACTTGTTCACTGATTTGCCTATTCTATTAGCTCAGGAAACACACAAATGATTTATGGCTTCGGAAGTTTTTCGGGATATTCTGTTTTTGATCATTAAATCCAGATCGGGTATTTTTCCATACATGCACTTCTGAAGTTTTCAAATCAAGTTCAGGTCAAATGAAGCAGGAGAAAAATGAAGAAGAAGGAAAAGAATAACTTTTCAAGTAGAGGTCCTTATAGAGATTTCCTCATTCCACAACCTTCTACTAAGCCTAGAAACAGAAATTAGTTTAGTGCCAACACAAAAATCTGTATTTCTACAGTTCCTCTCCGTGCTTTTCCCAAGGGACTCATCATTTTAATTTCAACACAAATTTGTCAGACTGCAGGGTGGGAGAATTTTAATCATAAATTATTCACATGGAAGCACAGTAAGAACTTGCCACAAAAATATATATGACTTGAAATACGTGGAAATACTGCTTTTCATATTTTGTACTTCTTTGATTTGTATCATCAGTGATTTGTGTGAGAGATGCATGAACTTAAAAAGGCTGCAGAAATCTTCTCAAACATGACCGTGTCATTCTTCATTGGCCTTTCCAACCACGACTGACAAATACTTGCCAAAATACCACCCATATTTACTATTTCTCTGATAACTTCTATTCATTTAATCAGGAAAAGCCTCAAAAATCCAGATCAACCCCCTACCCCCATAGGCAACATGGAGCCCAGAAAATGGCAAGATAGACTCAAGGGTCCTCTGAGGCTTCAAACACTTCCTCTCCACCTTCCCACAGCCCCAGCTCTCAACGTTTCCACCCTGTACCCCAAAGTGATGCTGTTGATTTCCAACTCTGCAGTGCCCATAGACAGAAACTTTCTGTTCTGAACATCGGTCCACCATCTGGACAGGCTTTCAGAGGTTCCTTGTGTCTACTCTTCAGTCCTGTGTTAATCCCACTGTCTTAACATCTTCTGTCTAGTCTTGCTAGCCCACATCAACTCCAGGTCAAGCCCTTTAAACCTGGAGGAGGACTGAACACTGGCAAAACTGAGCCCCGTCAGCTTTGCTTTAAAAGGCAAGTAAAGGAAAAAATGAAGAATGTGCATGGTTTGGCTTTGATATACTGTACATTCAAAAAAACTAATTTGAAAAAGTTCTATATCCTCAGAAATACCACTGCTCTGGGAGTTAGCAGATCTCTAACTAGGAGGACAATCCCAATGAAGGTAAGTCACTTTTCTAAAGTCTATAATCAAAATATTTGGATCATTCCATCCTGAAATTCTCTTCCAGATCTAAGATTCCATAGGTTGGATGAAGCCATAATTTCAGAAAGAACAGGAACATAAATTTTATAATAACAAATATTTCTTCACCTGTAGCATTTTTATTGCTTTTGTCTTGTTTTTGTATTTGTTATTTTGTTATTTTTTTCTCTTTAAAATAAGAATAAAGCATTTGAGTTTTAATAGACATATATTTCTTCAACACAGGAAGATGGAGGCGCGGAGGAGGCAGCACAAGCTGGTGAGAGTGAGGACAGCTAAATTCTTCTCTGTCCTCCCACCCTGCCCGCTTCAGTAAACCCTGAGGGATGGCCCTGAGTGAGTTGACTAGCAACCAGAAGAAATCAAAATGTATACTTATAAGGCTCCTAAAATCCAGCCAATTCTCCTGATGGGTGAATATTAAATCATGGTAAGAAGGTAGGTAGATTTTCATTATTAGACTCTGATTAAATTGCCAGAGGATTTGACACTGTTAGAACTTGGATCTAAAATGTCCTCCAAAGCCCCAAGCACTTAAAAGTTGGTTGGATCCTGAGGGTGCTCTACGCACCATGGACTCACCCGCCGATGAATCCAGCAGCTAACTGTGCTGTTAAGGCTGGGGCCGGGCTGGAGGAGGGTCGCTGGGCGTGTGGCCGGGAAGCGTGCAGTGTTGTTCCCAGCTCCTCTCCCTCTCGCTTCTTGGCTACCACTGGCCGAGCACATTTGCCCCACCATGCCCCCGGCCATCCTGTTTCTGTCTTGGAGCCTGCCAACCATGGAAATAATACCCTAAAATGATGAGCTACAGCACAGCTCTCCGCCTTCAAACTGCGGGTGTTGGGTATTTCGTTCCAGTGGTGCGAAGTAAACAAAGAGGATTTCTTGTCACTGGGACAAAATACTCAGCACCCACATCTTCAAGGAGAGGGTTACTCAGTTCACGGCTTCCTGTGGGTTCAGTCCGACGTCGCTGGCCCTGAGGCAGAGACAGCACGGTGGAA
Organism: Dinomys branickii; assembly: GCA_004027595.1. Lineage (NCBI taxonomy): Eukaryota > Metazoa > Chordata > Mammalia > Rodentia > Dinomyidae > Dinomys > Dinomys branickii. The sequence goes on along the minus strand of PVLD010007279.1, from coordinate 70,803 downwards.
GAGCTGGCAGAGGACGGCTGAGAGGACGGCTGCTCACCCTGTGCAGTCAGGAAGAGAGAGAGGGGGGAGGAGTTGGGGGCAAGCACACACCCTTTCAGATCCTTCTCTTCCTTACCCGCCTTTTCCCGTCGGGCCCTGCCTCTGAGCGTGAAGACTTTGGGGCACATTTGAGATCTAAGCCAGCCATAGCACTTTGGTTCCAAGATGTGTGATGATTAATTTTATTTGTCATGTTGTTTGGGCTGAGCAATACCCAGATAGTTAGTACAACATTATTTCTGTGCCTGTGAGGGCGTGCCTGGAAAGATTAGCATTTGAATTGGTAGACCAAAGAAAAGAAATTATCCCCAGGAGAGTAAGCAAGCATCATCCAAACTATTCACAGCCCAGAGAGAACAAAAGAATGGAGAAGTGGTGAATTTAGTGTTTTTGTTTTTTGAGACACGGTCTTACTATACTGTTCAAGCTGACCCTGAACTCACTATGTAGCCCAGGCCGGACTCGATTATTCTGTTTTTGGCAAGATAACCATCTTCTCCTGACCTTGGACATCAGTGCTGCTGGTTCTCAAGCTTTCAGGCTCTAATTGACTTATACCGCCAAGTATTCTGATTCTCCACCCTGCAGATGGCAGCTTGTGGAACTTCATTCTTGACCTTCATAATCACATGAACCAATTTCCAATATTATGGCAATAAACAACCCCCTAGGTTCTATTCAAGTACAGTTCCAATGCAGCATAGTTCACCAAAAAAAAAAAAAAAATTGTATACATACATTAGGAAAAGAAAAGCTTGTATAAATATTGTAATACTAAATTTATTGAGATACCATGAGACTAATACAAGTTAGTATTAGTACTAACTAATTACTTGTACTAATACAAGTTTGGGACCTACAGTTACAAAAGGTCCTCAAAGTGGTGGCCATTAGCTTCCAGACATTTATTAATATGCCAAACTGCTGCTTGAGTACATGCATTTTCAATTTCTTCTCTAAGGGCCAGCAGTATAGTGGGTTTTCTGCAATATGCAACATCCTCTAGGGTGTGGTGTGCCACATGAGAGTAACACCATCTATTGAAAAGATACACTATTTTTCTTTCCCTGAAGGGTGTATACATATTTGGTGAAATATATATGTATATGTATATATGTACATATATGTATATACATGTGTATATATACACATATATGTATAATTCCAGTTCTCAATAGGAAAAGAGGTAAAACAAAACAAACATACAAATGTCTAGATTTATCCTGTTAAAGTAAGCAGAACATCCAGAAAATAAGACTGATCCTTGACAAATCTGCCCTTCATTTCCCTGGCATATGAGCCTTTTTCTGTTGCTATAACAAAATACCTGAGCCTGGATACTTCATAATAAAAAGGGTTTATTAGCTTACTGCTTTGGAAGCTAAAAGTCTGAGATCTGTGATCCTATCAGCTCCACCATTGGTGAGGGCTTCATGATCGATGGCATCGCAATGGTCAGTGCATGCCAAAAAGACCACATGGGACAGCAAAAGGCCAAAGAGATTCAGGGTCCAAATCTTCTCTCTGTGCAACAACTGACTTTCACAGGAACTAACTTAAGTCACATGAGAACTACAGGAATTCCTTCCAAAGGCAGCATCCCCAGCGACCTTATCATACACACTGGGTCATACCTCTTAAAGATTCCATTACCTCTCGGTAGTGCCCCATGTGCCCGGCAAACAAGCCCCTGAGCCTATACTTGAACCATGCAACATCTACCCGACACATTCAATTTTGCTGCTCTTCAGCCAGTTTTCATCTCCCAGAACCTTGTTCTTAACTGACTATCAACTAGTCTCCCTGCAGAAAGACAATGGCTTATATCTGATAGTAGTTTGAGGTACTGTTTTTCCCAGGTGTATTCTCATATATGTGAAAATTTCAGACCATCTGCTTTAGTATTAAGAGACTAATTATGATATGAGGGGAGGGAACAAGGTGAAACTATGAAAGTGTTTAGTGGAAAATCTCCAAATATCTGGCCCCTTTGCCAAAACCCAAAGGAGAGGTACAAACAGGTATCAAGGTATTTGAACCAAAAGTTGTCACCTGCTGCACTTTTAGACTGCTTTTAGATACAAATGACAAAAACATACTTGAAATTGGCCTGAGCAAATTGGAGCAAATCTTTGCTGGTTTATAATAGTCCAGAAAGAGAAGAATCATAAAACAGGATGATCCAGGAGATCACTGGACCTCTGAAATTACTCGGGTGGAGAACTCAAGCACACACTGAGCTTTTATGCAGCTCTCCCTTCCAGTCTCTACATCCCTCAGCTTCATTCCCTGTCTCTGCTGCTGGGCATTCTTCAGATGAAAGGATACACACCCCGGGATAGTTGCTAAATTAATTCTACAAGACATCTTACAGACTTAATCCCAAGAAAAGGATTGTCCGCATTCTCCGTCTGGTTCTCAGACCACCCAAGAAGCCAAGTTTAAATCAGCCCTTGGACTCACAAATTAGGGATCAGGGGAGAGCTGCTAGGATTGGCTGTTTCCAAGGACATCTGTCAGATAGCGCCTGGGATGGAGACAATATAAACAACTCAAGAGTACGTCCCTGTGTGCACTATGAAGAGAGGGTGTTCTTAGGTAAGGGATTCGGGTGCCAGGTATCTTGTACATCTGAACACAGCAGCGCTATTTAAGCTCCAATGTCTCACAATGTCAGAATATTGTCAGCCCTTCAATATGGACTATCACATGGTCTAACCCACTGGGAACTCTGAAGAACCTAGACTTCTTGAAATGAACAGTTGTGATATAGGGGCAACAGTAAGGAATATTGAGGTAAAGAATTAGTTAATACTATGTATCATGTTGATATTCTGGGAGTCACACCTACCAGACAGTCTCTGGGAACTCCCAGAGTTACCTAAAAGTGGGAGAAGAGAGATTTTTGCTGGAGGCTGGAGTTTCTACTACAATACTTGGGTGCTGTGGCCAGCAAAACACAAATTATTGCTGTCAGTGTGGGACACAGGCTAACAACCGGGGCTCTGGAGCTAGACTGGTAGGTGCAGATTCTTGCTCCTCTCCTTCACAGCTAAGGGGCACTGGACAAGTGACTAAGGCCTCCATTTTCCATAAAATGGGAATAACAGCACTACTTACCACAGAGGATGATTTTGAGTATTAAATGAATTTATATATGTGTGGGAACTTTTAAAATAATATCTCCCAGACAGGTATAAATGGAGGCGTCCAGAAAACCAAAGCATATCCAGATGCAAAGGAAGTAATCAATCCCTAGTGGTAAAATTTCACCTATCAGTAAGCTATCTCAGGGAAAGGGCTATGCCTAGTACCCCTCCACCTATCCACCATGGAGACAGCTACCCTCCCCAATTGCGTATTCACCATGTCTGGCAGGAAAGGGTCATTTTCATCCCTTGTTCTCTTCCTAACACGTCTCTTAAGAGTCAGGTCATAAGTAGCTTTATAACAGTGTAAAATTCTATGGCCTAGACCTTAAATCAAACTCCTGTTCTATACTGTAAAACATGAGTTGGACAACAGGGGAGGAGTGAGGGAAGAAAGAGAGATAAATCCTGGGAGAACTGAGGAATGTCTTACATGGTAGTTTGAAAGAGATAAGAACCAAACAGGAAGACAGTACATCTGTGCAGACTGGACTGGTCCAGACTGTCCCGGAGATGAACAATAACACCCAGCTGCCTTCCAGGACAGGATTGAGGCAAACAACCCATCCCTGGCCACCTATCATGGCTCCAAAACCATGAGAACAGGAAAAACAACCAGGTTAATGCAGGGCATCTAAGACCAAAAGCTGGTAACATGCACACAGCTCACTGCACTTTCCTACCTGAAGTCAGAAAAAAACAGCACCTTCATGCAGGATGGAAAAGCAGACTCCTTTGAAGTGTTGATTGAAGATAACCATGGGTTGTAAAGGCAGTGAGGGTTTTTTTTCCCTTTCTCTGTCTCTCTTAAAGGAAGGTGCTAAACTTGTTACTGGAAAGAGTCTGATTCCTTAGATTGTTCCATCTGTCCAAATCTGACAGTTACACTGGCACACTCAGATTCCCCATCTCCAAAATGTGTGTGGAGACACAACTGAACGACTTCATGTCACATCCTGTTCTCTCAACCCAGCTTTGACATTTGCACAGGACTTTTCCACAGGAATAACGTAAGCACAGATAGAACTCAGTCTTTTCCCTTTAAGCCATCTCTTGCTTTATCGTATTCTTCATCAAAGATGCACTAGAAAACACTGTCTAGTGCGTAGAGAAGGTGTAATTTTTCAGTTTCTCACTGAGATGCAGGTTGGCAAATAGGTTAATTTTAACTTCACAGATTGCCAGGTGTGTGAACAGAGCAGCTATATCAAGAACAAAATAGAGCTGAGAAGAAAAAGCTGCTCTGAACCACTGAGCTGTCTCATCCTTAAGGTCAGGAAGGGCTCTGGGACTGCCCCATTAACTGCTGAAGCAGCCTGGGGTTACCAGCATCAAATTTAAATGTCCCTTTAATTCTCACCGGGAATAAAGAAGCATGTGAAACGTGAAAGGAAGAGGAGGATATCCAAATTTTTCATGGGTAAGAATTATAGCTGACATTTATTGAGTACTTACGGCATGCCAAGTAGTTGGCTGAAAAGCATAACGTGCATCATCTTATGTAATCCTCACAGAAACACTACCAAAGGGAGAGTGCAGCCTGTCTTATACACAGGGATCAGGGAAAATTAAATTGCCTGAAATCGCACAGCAAGGGGGCACTAGATTTGTATCTAGGTCTATCTGACTTCAGAGCACATATTTCGGTTTTTGACTTTGAGTTGTGCCATAAACCCAATGACAAGAAAAAATCGTTTACCATCAACCCTCAGGTGCGTAGGGTGTTTTACACCATTTTTGGACAACCCAACCTCTTACCACTGTCCTCCCTGTATATATTTATTTCACCCTCCTTCAGAAAAGTAAGCACACAGGGGCCAAGGCCAAGGGACAGAGGAGAAACAAGGCAGTTGATTTGACCTACACTGATACCAAACCCAAGGAGGAAGTAATTAAAACCCATGAGTAGAGCACGATTTAGGGATTATCTGCATGTTTCAGTTATCAAAGTATTCCCTGTTCTTTGTAAACCTACATAATCAAGTTGGCTCCAGAGCAGTTTTGTTTGCTTTGCCCTTTTACCCACCTAATTAGCCTACACAAAGACTTCACTTCTGCTTTTAGATGAGCAGAGTCATTCTGCACGAAACCTAACTGGTTCCACAAGTACTACAGCAGCAAAGTCCTGCCCTTAGATTAAATATAATTTAGAGCAAGTAATAAGCAAGATCATTAAGTCATTTTGAGGCCTCTTACTCCGGCTGACTTTTAAGCCAAGTTGTGTGTATTCATTTTTTAATGCCAGAAAAGTCCAAAGATGGATATCATGCTCACCTTAATGAGTCAGTCTTAAAGGTTTAGCTTATGCATGACTTGGTTAAGTAATTCCCAGAGTTTTGACTCTTGTCTTGAAGTTGGAAAATGCACACAGATACACTCCTACAAATGTTTTCAATAATAATATATTGAGTTAAATAAAGCTTTATTAAACATTTTGCTGAAATCTGATTAATATCCTTGGAATGTTAACTGCTGCCCTGGGGAATTAATACACAGCGCTGTTTCTGTTTAATTGGAAGGAAAGCAGGCAAAGATAGGGCAGGACAGTGCTGAAGTTTTGTATCCTTAAATTAAATCTCTCTCCTTGGGTGCAGTCTGAATACCTTGGAAAAGAGAGCACTCTTCTACATCCTTTTGACAAATTCATCCCTTGAATGAGGTATGTCTATTCCTGTAGGTCACAATAGCCGTGATTGATAGACACGGTGGCAGAAGTTGTTGATTAAAACCCCTATTTTTCACTTCTTGGAAGCTCAGGTAGGCTCAGTCTCCCATCTTCCTCTGCAATCAGACATGGCCTTTAGGTCTGTGGGATCTGAGCCAAAGTGGGGGGAGCTACTCCCACATCTGGTCTGTGAGACCCTCCCATGTGAGACCTTCCGCGCTCCTCTCCTGTTAGCCACATGTCCCTGGAAGCCACACGAAGATGCCAAAACTGCCCTCCCTCTGAGCCCCTGAGCGACTTCATGAGAGGCTGCTCTGCTGGCCTGTTCTCGCACATGTACTACCAGGCCAGCAACACACAAACTTCTGTTGCACTTTTGCCACGCTGTATTCTGAGGCCTAATGTCCTGGTGGTTACCCTACCCTAACTAATGTAGATGTAGTTTTCAGCCAAAAATCCGCTCTAAGCTTATCAAATTCCGTTCACCTTGATTGAGATGAACTCCTATCTGCTTACAGTGGCCCTGCAGAAGCTCACAAGCCAATCTCTGATGTGTCATATAATAACTATCCGAATGAGATTACACAAATTATGCATCAATTCCTATCTCAGCTGCGGCATCCAATAAGGCATCCATATTTGGAATAATGTGAAGACTGACCCGAGGACAATGCAAACTGCATGAAGCACGTGTTGTCTTCTTCAATGCTCCACACAATATGCCCTGAAGTAGTCTTTCAAAAATAATTTCAAAACTTTTTTAAAATTATTTTTAATCTGCATAAGCAACATGTGTAATATATCTGTTGAGGCATGCAAATTATTTTTCACATAGGAGAACGCCAGCACCCGCCCTTCCTTCCTCATCCCTGAAGAGCCAGCATCTTAAGGAAGTTATTTAGTTCCTTAGTTTCTGATTTCACAGATTGCTGGAATAGGAAATCAGAATAGAGGCCAGAGCAAAGAGCAGTTCTAGAAAGTGGGGAGCAAGATTAGGAGAACGATAGAAACCAAGATCGTGAGGGGAAGGGATCAATGTCCGAGCTAAGAAACGAAGAAACAAAGAAACACCATGCTCCACAAACCAGGGAACATGGGGCTCTGAGTCAGAGAGCAGGAGGTGCTGGGTAGCAGTTAGCAGGGGTGGAGCGACTAAAACGGACAGCGAGTCAGGGCCCCATCCCTTCTTGCGCTGCACTGCGTAACTCAGTAATGTGATCAGTGTATTAGATTTTATTGACCTGTGCGTTATAAGTTCAGAATATCATTACTTTTAGTGCTTAAATCAGAATGGTACTCCCCACAAATCCAGATCCCAGCTGCTGTAACGTTTCCCTTATGTTGCTTGGAGGGCCCTAGAAAGGAGCCCTCTATGCTTCAAAAGATCCGTCCACCAGCCCCGTGTCAGTCTCTTCCATGGATGATGGCGGCGCTTCTGCAGCCGGGAGCCTCTTGGTTTGCCGCTCTTCTCATGTCTTGTATGATACGTGTCACCAACTGGCTCCCAAGTAGCGCGCTGGGAAGTAAAGTGAAGAAGCCGAATGAATAACCCGGTGTGGACCTCCACCTGTCCCCGCAGACCGGTTCTGCTCATGCTAAGCCACACCCACCTGAGGAGCTCTCCCACGGTAATTCTCTCCGTCCTTCAGTTCTCCCTGCTTTCTCTAATCTTGATTTCCTTGTAAACATGTCGTGAAAGCCAAAGAAATCTGATCTCAAAATGGATTCCTGTTCTGGCTTTTGAGGTCTGCCAATAATTTGTACCATCTAAGGGCATCAGAAACAGCTATTTTGACCATAACCAGATGGCTACAGCTTCCCAAATTATCTGTATCTTCAGTGTAACATTTTTTTCATTTGTTTTATGGAACTTTTTGTGAGCTAGTGGTTTCTTTTATTTCAGTAACAAAAATTCTCCCAAGGAACATCTTTTCAGCCTCCCTCTCAGTCTTTTCCTAATAGTTTAAGTTGTGAGGTTAAAATATGAATTGAATGATACGTTCAACTTTATAACGCTGCAAGGAAACATCAGTGACTTCCTAGCAGGCCGTGCTAATTTACAGATGAATTAGTCCGAGTCCAGAGTCTCCACATCTCAGACACCTCTCCCCACTCCCAAAAACGTGAAAAGCAAGCAAACAATTTTAAAGCATATGCTATATGCACATGTACACAGGTAGATATATATACATCTATAAAGCCATATGTATGTAAATTTTATATATGGCTATAGATGCAGCTAGATGTAGATTTGTAGATAGAGATAGGTGGGTAGGTAGGTAGATGGACAGATACGGAAATAGAACACTAAGGATATAAGGTTATACTAAAGCCTGAATTTCAGCCAAAAATGAGAAGATGGGAAGAAGATAGTCAGATCTTTGGCTTTATTTCAATAAACAAGTAAAACCAGGGCTATTAATAAGAATTAATGTGATTAGGACAGGATTTAAATACAAGCAATGGAAAACCATAATTATTATTATTATTATTATTGGACAGAAAGTCAAGAGATTACTCTCTCTCTCTCTCTCTCTCTCTCTCTCTCACACACACACACACACACACACACACCAACCATGCTCCTTTTTTAGAATGACAACGAGTTTGATGCTTATCTTTTCTTCTCAAAGTAAATGGCGTAGCCATACAGAAAAAAAAAAGAGAGAGAAACTCATTGCATGTGTTCGGAACAGTCTGAAATGAACGTACGGACAGGAGTCATAAGAAGTAAAGACAAAAAGAAGGCATGCCTGAGGGGCACGAATTGGTTCTGAGCACCGTGGGAAGAAGCCAGAGTAGTTATAGGGAAGGGCCCACGGACGGAGAAATTTTGAAGCCAGACTGACAAGAGTGGCCTAGATCCAGGTGTTAATAGGAAGCCACAGGGGGTTCTTGAATAGGAAAGTGACACGCCAAAAATGCTGTATAGCAACATTAATTGGGCAAAAAAATTCAGGAGGGTTTAGATTTGAGAGAGACTGGGAGCAAGGAGCAAAGGCAACTAAGTCTTGAAGAGAGCAGAGGAAGAAAAACCTCTGTGGAGACAAAATCAACACATGGACCACTGATTAGATAAGGAGGAGCGTGAAATGGAGTCAAAGATGCCCTCACATTGAATCTGGAAGATAACACAAACTACTTTGCACCTTTTATCATATGAAGAAGTTACTCTTGGCCGAGGGTATAGCTCGGCGGTACAAGTGCCTGCATGGCAAGCGCAAGGTCTTGAGTTTGATCCTTAGTATGAAAAAAAATTTTTTTTAAATAAATAAAGAAGTTATTTTTAAATATTTAACACATGGAAATTTTATAATTAATAATAAAATGAGGGCTAATGACATATTTTTCATTTCAATCTATTTGAAGTGGTCACATGAGTTTTTGTTTAAAAAATGAGGTATAAGTTTGCTTTGAGAAATATAGAGTCCCTCTACTCTACCCCACCCTCACCCTGTTATGACTATCTCTCCATTATCGCTATACAAACCCAGCCTCACATACATAACAATTAAGTCCTTGCCTACTATCTAGAATACACAGAGAACTAAAAAATCAGATCCTCCACATGTAAAGACTCAATCCAGAAATGGTCATCTGAAATGAATAGACACTTCTCAGATGTAGAAATATCAAATAAATATAATAAAAAATGTTCAACCTCACTGGTCATACAAGAGATGCAAATTAAAACAACACTGAGGTTCCATCTCAGTCCAGGAAGAATGGCTATTATCAAGAAATCAACCAATAACAAATGCTGATGGGGCTGTGGGGGAAAAGGAGCCCTTCTCCACTGCTGGTGGGAGTGTAGACTGGTGCAACCACTGTGGAAATCAGTATGGAGATTCCTCAGAACTGTAGCACTAGAGGTTCCACCGGACCCAGCTATTCCCCTTCTTGGTGTCTTCCTGAAAGAATTGAAAGCATCACACCACAGCAATACATGCACCCTCGCGTTTACAGCAGCACAGTTTGTTATAAGTAAACCTTGGAAACAGCCCAAATGCCCATCAGTTGATGGATGGAAAAAGAAGATCTGGCCTTTTATACTGTGAGTGCTACTCTCCCATAAAGAAGAATAATTGAGACAATTCTAGGTAAATGGATACACCTTGAGAACATACCCTTCAGTGAAATACATTGAATACACACGTGTAAATACTACATAGTTTCCCTGGTGTGAGAAACTGAAAGTGTACATAAAGACAAAAATTATATAATAGATACTGTGAAAAAGAAGAGCAAATATTCAAATGGGAAGGGAAACGAGGGAGAGGAGAGGGGAAAAGGAAGGAAGGGGAAAAATGAGAAAAGATGAGGTCCTTGGATAGCCCAGCCACACCGCGTTTTTGAACCTGGAACTCGCTACCTCCTCTCTCGCACTGTTACGCTTTATCCCTAGATCTCGCCTAAGAGCTGTGTGTGCTCAGAGGCAGGGCTTCTGAAGCTGACTGAACCTGGGGGCCTACAGTTAACCTGCCGTTGGGAAGCAGGCAGGCCTGGAGAGCAGGTCACCAGGGCATGACCTAGAAGGGACTCCTCCCTCCACTCCCGGCCTCTGGCTGCCATGACATTGCGAGCTCATTGCCCTTTATGCTCCTCTCCCCTCCTATAACTGTCTTGCAGCCCTCCAACCAGTGACTGAACTGAAAATGTGAGCTGAATAAACCTTTCCTCCTTTGCATTGTAGGTGCTGGACGTTTGTCCCAGCAACAAAGAAAATGACTGAGACACACATCCATATGCCCCTCAGACCTCAGCCTTACAGAAGCAGACTGGGCACTGCCACATCTTCGCCTCTGTGGGTGTCCTGCCTGGAACATCTGCCCCTCTTCTGTGTGAAGAAACTTGTCACGCTGTGTTTTAGGACTCAGTACACCTTTGTCCCTCTAGTACAAAGTTGATCCACAACTAGCACAACTTGATTTACTTGGTTGGAAACTATGACTGACTGAATACATGTTCCTCCGTTTGTAGGGTGACCAACTCATCCAGACCTGACCAGCACCATTTCCATACAAAACAGAAGGAGCCCCGTCCCAGGAAACTCATCAGCGTTAGGCACACTGGGGTGGTTGTTTGCTCTCTTCCTCCCTTGCTATATCAGCAGTCAAAGGGCAGAGAGCCTTCGTACTAGTCAGTTTCCCCACAATGAGGAAAAATGCCCAACACACACGATTTTAAAGAGGAGAGGTTTAATGTGGCTTATGGGTTCTAGGAATTAAGTCCATGGTCACCTAGGTCCCAGGCAGAAGCAACCCAGTGGAAGGGCATGGCAGGCCAAAACTCCTTAGTTCTAGTGGCTGTGCCCGAGAGAAACAAGGGAGAGGCCACACACAGTACCAAGGCCCACCTCCATGAGCCGCACCACACCCCCAGCAGCATGCTTTAATAACCTGCCAGGTGTTTCTTAATCCAGGGAAGTTTACCTATCAGGATTAACAGTCACAGCACCCTACTCTTGAAATACACACTACTAAGAATTACATGTATAGTAGTGCTATGTATTCATACTATATGTAGGAGCTCTTTCCCAAGCCCATTGTTCATAATTTTTAAAATCATCACAGCCACCCGACAAGAAAGATGTTACTATTACTGAAAACTCAACACTATGCTCATCCCTTTCCAAAAGGACACAGGAAGAGGCCAAGTCCAGTGGTGCACACCTGTAATCTCATCACTATGGGAAGCTGAGGCAAGAAGATTATAAATTCAAGCTCAGCCTTGGCAACTCAGTGACTGAGCAAGGCCCGGTCTCAAAATAAAAAATGAAGAAGGGCTGGAGAAGCACCTCAGTGCAAGGCTCTGGCTCTATCTCGGGTACCACAAAAAAAGAAAAGCAAAAGCAGAAAAGAAACATAGGGAGTGCGGTGAGAAGGAAAGAGGCTTACGCAGAGCTGGCCCCCGGGAGACAGAAGCCTCCCACTGCCACAAGTCATCCTCTCGCTGTGTTGGGTGTGCAGGTTCTTTCCATGGTAACAAATAAGGAGAAAGTGGATACAGTGAGAAAAGAGACAGCTCCATGCTTGTCTGGTCCTGCCCAGCCCTCTTCCATGGTCTTCCTTCCCTGCGAAAAACAAATCAACCAGAGCCCCGGGGCCAGCACCGGCATATTCCGTCCACTCACTGGACTGACTGAAGGGGGGGCAGTTTCTCACTCTCCATGCCTGAGGAAGTTTGGAGAGTCCATGAGTCTCTAAAGGAAAACATTCTAACTTTGGAAATTGCATTTCCCTTGCCGGTTGTATTACTATTATTCCATTTTACAGATGAAGAAACTGAGGGTTAGTGAGAAGAAGTAGCGTGCATGGGAAAAGACAGGTCTGGGAGTAGAATCTGAAGGTCAGGTTTCTAAGCCTATTCAGTGAGCACCCAGACATCAGAGGAGTTGGCTGTTGTTTCTTCATGTTTGTTCTTGATGATGAATTATTTCTTCACGTGCGAAGGGTGGGAAGGACTCAGTACACGCTCACTGAGCGGAAGCTCATGATTTGATAGGTATCTAATGTAAAATTTAAGAAAAATGGATCAAGGGTGAAGAAATTATGAAAGAGAAATATTAACTAATTTTCATCACTGCAGAAGACAAAGCACAGTGGTAACAGCACTTCTGCTTAGACTGAAGATAAAATTAGGATGAGTCTGATGCTCCCCGGTCTCACCTCCTTTCACTCAGATGGAAACCCGGCCCTTTCTGCCATGTCTGCTCAGAACATCTCCATGTATTACTTCTCATTATTCTTATATTATTCCATTTGCATGTTAAGCATACAGTGTAAAGGCCTGAAAACAATGAAAGATGCAAATAAGGAAGCGGCAAGTGTTCTCTGCAAAGTTAAGTGATGGAAAGTAATGGCACTCAGGTTCTTTAAATGCAATACATTATCTGTTACATGGACTTTTCTGTGCCTTCTCTGCCTTCCCCGGCTTTTGTTACAGCCTGCCTTCAAGTAAAAAAATCTGCAATAGCATTTTTGTAAGGAAAAATAACTTGTAGAGTTTGAATTATTTATTTTTAATTTTATAAATATGATGCCTTTCTTGAAAAAAGTTCAACTTGGGTACATAATTCTCTGACAATTCTGTCATTGCTACTATATAAGTAATAGAGGCTCATGTCACTGGATGTTCTTAAGGGGTGGGGGCTTTCTCTCCTGAGGGTCAGGACCTTTGTTTCCAGGCCAGAGCTAGTGACCTCCGCCCCATGAAGAGTGGTTTCAACTACTTGAATCAACTCATCGTCATCGGGGTTTCACGATGAAGAGTGACGTCTGATGATTTCTCTTTTAATATTGTTACCTTTCAATCATTATCTGTACTATTTCAAAAGCTCTGAGAAGGAAGGGTACCATTGCTGTCTTACTGACCTGTGTTATTTTTTACGTGAGAGCCTTTTCCTTAGGACACGTTTGCAGCACATAGTGATTGGAGTCACCGCGGGGAGCTGCTACCTGTGCTTCACACACCCTCGTCCTTCCCTCATCACCTTCCGCTCCCTCCTCCTCCCGTCCTGTCTGGGTCACCAACGCTTTCACAAAAGATCTTTTCCCCATTGCTACTACCTTTTATTCTGCTCTACTATTGACTTTTACTTCGAATCTCTCACATAAAAGAAACCATGCCCTGTTTAAGCTTGTCTGTCTGATTCATTTCATTCATGATTCTGGTCTGAAGGTGCGCCCATTTTCCAACAAATGGCTCACGTTTATCCCTCTCTATGTTAGAGTAGTACTCCGTGGGATAGAAACAGCACATCTTTATCCACTCATCTGGTTTTGTTTTTGTCAGCATGAAATTTATATATTTTTAAATCTGTTATTGACCCAGTCGCAGAAGAGATCACTCAAGCTCCATTTGCATGAGCCAGTGTTTGGTATGTAGTTTTGCCCTCCCATTTTTGTTTTCCTTTACACTTTGTTCAGCTTCTCACGGTTCGGGGGGCCTGCTTGTGCTTAAAGTCTCCTCTGCACTTTTCTCCTAGATGACCTTTTATCTCTGGGTGTCCTCAGTGCATCATAGTCTTAGGGCCTTGTGTTATCCCAGTCCACATTTCTGCAATGTTTGACTGCCATTTTGGTTCATCCTGTGCATGGCCACATGCGTCTGCCATGTTTATCAGCCATTTTGATTGGTCCTCTGGATCATTGTGTGGTTCCATCACGTTTGTTTGCTGTTTTCTTGTTTTCAGTTGACCTCATGGACACCAGGAAGTCTCACTTTTATAGATAAGAGCTAACCTTCTACTGTTAGGAAACATATGGACCTCTTTCAGGCTTCTCTTCTGAATCAGGTTAGATCCTCTCGTTTCTTCTAACAGAAATTCAAGGGCCTGAGCAAAACAAAAGAATCAACCAGCAATCAGCTCAAGCAGCTGTGAGTCAAGGTAGAGCCATCTCTGTACTTAAAACTTTTCCTCATAAATGTTAGAAAGAAGTTTCTCTCTCTACTGACTTAAAGTAATTACCGAACTTTTATTATTAGGAGAAATATAAAGGACACTGTTTCTCAAGTGGTCAAAGGAGCTCTAAGGAGGCTCCACTCTAATCTGTTAAGAGTCTGTTGTTTCTGTGGGAGCCCCAGGGGAGCTCCAGCCTGCTCTGTAGGGCCCAGGTCTCTAATGGAACCAGCAAGGGGCTCCATCCACCGTGATGTAAGGGACAACTCTCCCCACCCAGGGTTCCACTCTAAGGAAGCCCCTACTAGGCTCTACCCTTCTTCCCGGGAGTCGGTGGGCCACTCTGTGGAGAGTCCCGAGGCCGAGAGACGAACTCCCGGGACTCTGCTCTTCTAGGAAAGCACCAGTGCCACCCCAGCTCGAAGCAGAGACATCTGCTCACTGTCACCTGGGTCTCACAAGGGATACTTTGTGAACTCAACGGGTCTTCTCTTTCTACAGGAGATGCCATCTTAAGAACCCCAGACCTAGTTTTCTCTCTTCGTAATCCAAGACATGCCAGGAGAAACACCCTGCAGATCCCAGAGACCTTACCGTAGGCTGTAGCCTTAAAAATTCAGAACAATTTGATCTTTAATGTAGCTCTTTGGAGCCCCAGGAGCTCCATCTTTGCCTTTAACATTAATCTTCTACTGAAACACTGCTTGGGTCCAGTGTGAGCTAGGAAATGGCAAGAGACAGGTACAGAGTGGCAGCCTGAACTATGACAGTCTTTTTCAGTTAGACAGATTCTGCAAAGGCAGGGAGGACAATGTGAAGTCCCTATGTTCAAGCTTTTATGGCTCTTTATCTCTGAAAAGCCCCAAGAACTATGACACTTAAAGAGGCCTCCAAAAAAAATGCTATCTCGTCCTCAGACACCTACCTGTCCCTCAGAGGTGCATGGCTCTCGCCTGCCTGTCTCCACCAGAAGCTAGTGTACCAGCGAGCCCCAGTACTTTCAAATATAGCCCAATACCTGGGCATGGCCTTTTCTGTGTTCAGCAATTGCGATCCAGATGAGGATGAAAGGAGAAGGACCAAGAAAAGAGTCAGGACAAGATTATGGCTGCTGCAGTTGGCAGTGGTTATGCACACCCAAGCTTTCCAAGGGAAACGCAGGGCCAATCAAGGACTGCAAGAAAACTGAGTGCTGGGCACATGGCTGTACCAAGCCACCACCCAGACCCGGCTCCACGTCAGGTAGCCAAAGCGCCTGACTCATGGCACTGAAGAACTAACTGCCCCACTCCCAGCGAGGAGCTAAGCCAGCCAACACCCTCACCTCTCACTCTGATGAAAAGGACTGAAAGGGTCCAGGGCCACTGGCAATGCCCTTGTCTGCAGACGTCTCCCTTGCCAATAAGGAACCACACATGGGTGACCCTGGGTGTCATGGGTAAGCACAGTCAATTACTCTGAGGTTTTTAGCTTCCTTCCCTAGAAAGTCTTCATCTAGATCTATAGCTAGAATTGGTGTCAAGGAGAACTTAGAGATTCTTTACTTCTGTTTTGACATGTAAATTCTAAGATCAAATGTTCAACCATGAGTTTGTAATTGTCCCACAGTGTCCTACTCCCTAACCAGGAGGAGATTTACCAGCAAAACTGGGGCAATTCTCTAGTTCTAGCAAAGGCCAGGGCAGATTTTATCTGTTTTGACTACACCAAGCCATGCTTCTAGACACCCCTTAGGCTACTATAAAAACTTGCACTCTTCCCTTATGAGCAGGTAATTTCTCAGACCTGTGCAAATAGCCAGGATATCATTGACCTGTTGCTCTAAGACCCTTAGGAGGTATGATTCACCGATAGAAGTATCTCTGTCCAAAAGAGACATCAAAAGGCAGGTTATACAACTGTCAGTTCACAGCATGGCAGGGAAGCCAGACCCCTTCCCTGCAAGGACCTCTGCGCAAAAAGCAGAGCTCGAAGCCCTGACTCAGACATTGACATGCTCATGCAGAAATTTGAAAAAAAAAGAGCTTGCTAACTAAAAAATAAAGCACAATCAGTAAGTTCTATAACTCCTAGAGGCAGTCTATATTCTCAAGCACTGTCATGCATTGCAAGAGACACCTCTGAACTCTCCTTGGGGAATCACAAGGCTGATAGAGAGGTGGAAAGGGTGGCTTTGCCACCCCTCAAGATTTTACCCTCATTCTCTGTTCCCAAGGAACAATTAAAACTTGCCCTCCCTCAAGGGACTCGGTGAAAATCTATAAAAACTCTGCAGGGGAAATGGTCACAAGACTAAGAAAAAAAACTTTCTGTGGAAGACTTTAGGATTCTCTTCAAAAATCAAGACTCTACTTCTGCTCTTAGTGAAGGTAAGTAGATTTACTATACCTGGGCACTGGTAGTCTATTTAACAACCCCTTTTGTCATATTCTCTACTCCATAGGAAACAGGGAACTCTGACCTACTCCTTCTCATATTTGGGCTATAAAATTACTCTCCCAACAGGTTCACAAAGCTTTCTCTCGTTGAACAGGCAACTCAACAATCTTTCACAGAGAGACACTAACTCCTTGTTTACCGTCTTCTGACAGGTTTCTTTTCAACCCAGCTGGTGAGCTACAATGTGGCAAGGTGGTTGGAGAACACATACATGTACGTAGAGCCTGCAGCATCTTCCAGCCAGAAGTAGCTGTACGAAGGCAGCTGCGTCCATAACCTCAGCCCTCCATCAAGAGTTATGGGGATTTATCTCCCTCAGAGGGAAATGAGGTAGGAGATTCGGAGGCGGCAAACTGACTAAGATAGTAGGTATGACCCATCCATCCTGGAGATACAGGAAATTTGCAGAAAAAGCAGCTCCCAAAGCCATGTGCCTGGGACCAGTTAGAGAACTCTATCTTCAGTACTCACGAGAACTCAAACACGTTTTGGATTGAATGGCCAAGGCCTGACGTCCGCTGGAGAAGTGGCGGGGACAGGAGATGGTGCTGTTTGCCCCACAGCTGCTGTGCTGTCTTTCTCACAGTGGCCTGCCCTCACCCTGCAGAGTGAACTTCTTTTCCTACTTTTACTTGCCCTACACTTGTTCTGTGGAGCATGTTTATTTTCCTACTTTTAGTAAATATAAAATCTTGCTTAAAAAAAAAAGTCCTTGCTTATGCCTATGTCATCAAGAGCTTTTCCTATTTTAACTTCTAGCAGATTAAATGCCTATGCTTTAATATTTAGATATTTGATCCACTTTTATTTAATTTAGTACTTGGTGGGTGATAATGGGTTTAGCTTTAATTTTCTGCATGTAGATTGCCAGCTTTTACAGTATCATTAGTTAAAGAAGTTAATCTTTCCCCCAGTGTGTGTTTTTGGCCCCTGTGTCAAAACAAGATAGCCGAATATGTTTGGGGTTGTTTCTTCACCCTCTGTTCTGTTCCACTGATCCACATCACTTCTGCTGAATACCATGCTCTTTTTAAATCACTACAGCTTTGCACTACAACTAAAGTTTCGACTGTGTTGCCCTCTGCTTTGCTCTTGTTCCCTGGGGTTGCTTTTGCTATTCTGGGTAACTTCTGGTTCCAGAAAAGATTTAAGATTATTTCTCTAGTTCTGTGAGGAATGTGTTTGGTGTTTTGATTGATACTGCATTAAATCTGTACTTCAGCTTTGGAAGTATGGTGATTTTGACAATATTCATTCAGCCCGTCCAGAAATGTGTGGTATCTTTCCACTTTCTGATGTCCTCTTTGATCTCATTTTTCAGGTTACTGTTGTACTTGTTGTAGAGATCTTGCACTTCCTTAGTTCACTTAATTTGTAAGTATTTCATTTTTTCTGCTGCTATTGTTTCTCTAATTTCTTTTTATGTGAGTTTATTATTGCTGTACAGGAACTCTACTGATTTTTGAGTGTTGCCCTTACCCTACCATGCTATTAAATTTGGCTATAAATTCTAGGAGTCTTTTGTTGGAAATTTTTTTAGGTCTTCTATTTACAAGATTATGTAATCTGCAAATAATGACAATTTAACTTCTTCCTTTCCTATATATATTCCTTTCATTTATTTCTCTTGCCTTGTTGCTGCTATGGCTAATGTTTAAAGGACTAAGCTGAATAGAAGTGGTGGTAGTAGACATCCTCCTCTCGTTCCTGATTAGAGAGAAAGCTCTCAGCTTCTTTCCACTTAAGGTGGTGTAACAATACATTTGTCATAAATGGCTCTTATCAGGTTAAGATAAGGTGCTGTTACACATACATTCTTCAGCATTTTTATCATGAATAGATGTTGGATTTTGTCAAAGATTTTTTGTGTGTCTATTGAGATGACCATACAAATTTTTGCCCTTGCTTCTGATCATGTGATGTATTTATTGATTTGTGCATGTTGTTATTCCTGCATCCATGATATTAAGCAAAATTGGGCATGATATATGATCTTTTGATGATTTGATGCATTCTATTTGCCAGTATCTTGTTGACGATGTTTTGTATCTATATTCATTAAAGAGATTGGTCTGTAATTCTATTTTTTATTTGTGTCTTTATTTGGTTTTGGAATCAGGGTAATGCTACCTTCTAGGGGTGACTTGGGTGCATTCCTTCCCTTTCATTACAGCACCATTAGATCTTCTTGAAAGTTCTTGTAGAATTCAATGGTAAATCCATCAGTTCCTTGGCTTTTCTTAGTTGGTAGGTTTTTTATTATTTCTTCAATTTCATTGCCTGTTACTGTATTATTCATAGTTGTTATATATTTGTTCAGTTTTGACAATTCATATTTATTTAGAAATCTATGTTTTTTCTGCATTCTCCAGTCTAACAAGAGTACAAATTTCCAAAATAGTTACTAATAATTTCCTTGATTTCATCAGTGTCTGCTCCAATTTCACAATTTTTATTTCTAATTGTGTTGATTTTTGTCTTTTCTTTCTTTTTTAAAAATATTGATAAACATTTATTTAGTTTATTCTTTTGAAGAAAAGAATGAGTCCCTAAAAAATCGTAAAAATTGCTCTGCGTTTTTAAATGAGTGGTTTCTTTCCAGGGCCTGCAGTCTTAGAATCCAGCAGATATGAGGGAGGAATAGCAAGTCACTGCCAAGACCTATTTTGTCTCCATGCTCATGTTTTTGTGTTTGACAGCTGAATCCTGCCCAGCCTTTCCCACTGAGTATAGTCATTCAGTGCCGTGTGACTGCAGTCACTCTGACAACTTCCACATTCTGTGCACCTCAGTTAACCCCAAGAAACAGTTTTGTCCCGCACACTTTACAGCTTATGGGGTTTGTGAGGTGCCCCTTCGTTCCAGAAGCCCTTCTGTCCATGTACCTCAGGCTGTGGCAACCATCCGTGCTATGCCACACCCTCGCTTACAATGGCAGAAGGGGGTAAGCAGACACACCCGGATTCTGCGTGAGGTGGACAGCAGGAGCAGGGGAGGGGAGTGAGCACTCTGCTGGACTTAGCGTCAGGATTTTCAGACTCAGCCTCCTCTGGAAGCCACGCACGGCCACCCTGGCCTCTCCCCACAGAAGACCCCAGGTCCTCTCCTTGAGCTTCAACTTTTCCGGAGCTCTATGTGTAGCCTGCACTTTCCCTGCCACCGTGTGCTGTGGCCGTCTGCCACGGAGTCACTGCGGTAGGATGACACCAGGAATGCTGGAGTACAGCTATTCTTAAACAGTCTCTTCCCAAATGGCTGCTGATTAAACCCTCTCAAATGTGGCAGGCGCTACACCGATTTCCTCTCCAACGTCAGCCCGCCTTGCGGAAGGAATCACCTTCAGAGTGAAGTCCCCAAATTTTTGCAGTTTGTGACGGGTGTGTGTTTTCCCTGGGGTTAGTGCTGCCGTCCAAGTTCGTTGCTCCTCCCTGGAGCTGCTGAGCGCTCCAGGCTGACCCCGTGTCGGTGGAATCTAGTCCCCCTCCGACAGCCGCAGTAAGTTTTCGGGACTGCTTTGCCCTTTGCTCAGCACTGTGCCCCGTTTCTCTCATCTGGTGTTTAAAGTGCCTGGGCCGTCCTACCACAGGGCCGGGTTCAGAGTGACGGCGGTGGAGACACAAAAGCTGCGCAAACATCCTGCAAGGGTGCTGGCCTGGTTGGTAAAACATTAGATCATCTACTTTTAGGTAAATTCCAAAGATCTACGCAAGCACCAAATACGTGACGTGAGCCATGTCCCGATCTCCCGTCAGACCCAGGATCCCTTCCTCTGCTGAGCACTAGCTGGATTCGTCCTAGGTTCTGTGTGTTGTCCATCAGCAGCGACAGCCTTAGGCAGCATGTATTCTGCGTGGGAAAAATTTCAGTCAGAAAATTTGCAAAACAGGTCTTGGGTAAACCCAAAATAGAGCAAGTTTTTCTGCACCTCCATGTTTAATGTTTTACCGTCTCACTCTGTGGTCGTTCCGCCTCTCAGGCCTCTCTCCACGCCCTACAGGGTTGTTCTCCACACACCCCCACACACTTCTACCTTCACAAGCCGTGTAGATTCCCGGGCTTACACAGCCTTTTCTTCTCAAACGTATTTATTTGCATTTTAAATACTGCAGAATAGCACACATACACACCCATACCCTAATGGAAAGAGCTTTCTTGTTCTTAATTATCAAATTAATGCATACTTATTTCATAAATACAGAAAATTATGAAGGGGAAAAAGCACCCATCATCCCACCACTCAAAGATTGAATACATTCTCCTACACTATACATGTACCAAATCCACAAATTGGCATGAAATATAAATAAATAAATAAACAGAAAGTAAACAGTTTACTGTGACAGAAAAAAAGTGAATGAAATTGTACCTTCATATCAGATTACAACCTGCTTTTCCATTGTACTGTTGAGTTCCTAGGGAGAGTCAAAGCTTCTTGCATAATTGTACTACTAATTTCTACTGTTTTCTTGAAAGGAACAGTTGATATTTAATTGTTTGATCCTTCTGACGTGCCTGTATTTATTTATCTGAATAACCAATATGAACATAACAGTGTGTAATACAACAACCACTGCTAATTTCTTATCACTTTGTCTGAAATTCTGTGTTGTTTTTATTGTTTTTATGTTGTTTCATTTATGACTGTGTGTTCGTTAATATGTTTCAGTTCTTTAATCTTTAAAAATAAAATTTTTTAACCTTTTTTTAAATGCCTGAATAAATGCTAGTAAAATGTGAATCTAAATATGAAAAGTTTGTCTTTTCCTACTAGAGAAAATCGGCGTCTGTCTTTGTATCTCATCACCACCAACAATCTTTGGTCAGGAAGATATGGAGAAAATTCTATTCACTTAGCAAATCAATTCACTTTACACGGAGAATTCAGAACAGTTCCCCCAACAAAGAAGATCCAAACCATCCACACACGGGGCTCCCCAAGGGCAGGTGCTGGGTCCTGTTCCTCCTCTTAGTGCTTTATCAGTGCTCCGAGCACAGCACGAGTGGATTCGCTGAGTAGCCCGGGCAAGCCAATCATCCATGTGTTTCATCCCTGAGAACTCCTCTTACTCTTTTGATTTTTTTTTTTTTTTTTTTTTTTTGGTCAAACCATGTTGGGCCTCCTGTTTTGGTCCTCAGAGCTTACGTGTTTTCATCTTTCTATTTCTCATTATTACAGCTTTACATTCTGAACAAGCTGTTCTATGTCACTTTCCACCTCTTGCCCTAAATTATCTTGTGTACACAATGATGTATTTGTTAAGAGGTGTTTTTATGATTGCTCTTATTTTACACAACACTTGTTTGACTTTCTCTGAGAGCTGTTTTTAGAAGCTTTATTTCCTAAAAGATCTTGGTTTCTTTTGGGTTTAGGTTTTTTTTTTCTTTTCTGTTTTTTCTTTCTTTTCTGTTTTTTTTTGTTTGTTTGTTTTGTTTTTTTTTGAGGCTTCTCTCGTATGTGTTGGTTTTCTTCCTGCCTCCTAGCTGTCCTCTAACACTTAAGAAAGGGGGTTAAGAGGCTTCAGGGTTCTGTTACTCCCAAAGAAGCCGGCTTGTGTCGTGGGAGAGCTCTTGCATGAGCAGGAAACCACACAGGGAACTATGTATCCATGAGCAAAACATAAACCGCAGGCTTATTATTTTTTATGAGTACATGACCGTCGCACAGGTTTACCCTCCTCCTGGGGAACTGGAACAGGTACATAATGCATCTTAATTCTTTTTTTAGTCCTCTTGCTCCCTCTCCTTCCCCTTCCACCCATCTCTTGATTCTTTCCTTTTCTTCTTCTCTACATGTTAATGCAGACCTCTCATGCCATGCAGTTTTTTAAAAAACTCAAGCCTAAATTTTAGCTGCAGTGCTCTTTGTATTGGAAGAGGAAAATTACTATGACCCACACATTGGTGTATCTGTTGTATCACTTGGAGGTGATTACATTGAGTTTTCTGCCCTCTCCTTGTTTTCTTTCATCCCAGGACCTCTTTAACCCAGTTCCCCGCCCAGGCCACCTCGTGAAGCCCAAGTCTCACACAGGTGAGGTCAGTGTCCCGCCATCAACCTGCATCCCCAGCCCACCTGGACCAGTGTTTGGAGGATCAGAAGTTATTCCTCCTAACGTGTGTAATAGTGAGTTAAAGGTGACTCTAAATCTATAGTGAAATACCAGGGTGGAAAAATACGTGAAAATGAAACTTTTATTTAGAAATGGCCCTTCACCCAAAAGTATTCACATCAGCTACACATAATTCACCAGTTACCTCAGGCAGAATCATTCTTCCAGTTACATGTGGCGTCATAAGGTGGAACTCCAATTAGCCTCCCTCTTAATATAGTTCAAAGATATTAATAATAAATCCATGAGACGTAGTTTAATTTAAAAAACTAGAAACTGTTATCAGACATAACCCACCTAATAAAAAAGTCATTTATAATGTACTCCCTAATTAATAATTCACTTTCTAGGAAAAAAATTATCAAAAGTAATTACAGTTAGACCCTACTACTTCTGTTTTAAAGAAATAAGATAATACTCAGAAATTAGGATAATGTTGAATAACAAATTCAACTACTCGTATCACTTCTATCTGTGAAGAGTATGATTAATTTTAAATTCTTTTAAATAGAGAATTCTTTAGCTCATATTCCACTGACCTGGTAATTGTAACTTTGCAAATGGTAAAAACCTGTAAACATAGTCTAGGTTAATTCTATCTAAAAGAGATTTCCATTAATTTAAAAGGGCTTAAGAAATAACAACCAAGAAGTGAAGGTTTAAATGTGTGTTTAAAATTGGCTTAAGTTAGGCCACATTGAGTTCCTGACCTAGTACCAGTTTCTGATTAAATAAGAGATTTCAGTGAAGCAGATTAAATATAAACAGTCTCCTCCCTGGCAATAACCTTACAAGAACATGAACTCTATACACATTTTTCATTACCATATCTCCAGCTTCTTACATTTTCTCATAAAAATTTCACACTTAAAAGTTACATTTTGATTGAGAAAATGAAAGAATAAACAATTATAGGAAAAACGTATGAATATAAACAGTTGAGGAGAGTGCCTGCCATTTTAAAGAAGAGATGTAACTCTCCTCTCCTGAGGGCAGGAGAAAAACTGGAAACTATTTCTGTTTCTAGTTTAGGGGCAAGTGCTGCCGGCTAAGAGTCACCAGGCCCATCAGAGCTTGTGTTAACGACAGACCCCTCTTCACTCAAGACCACATTCTTCCCCTTGGGGAGCCTACACCACGGACAGATTTGTGTGCGTATAAAGAACCCAGTCTCTCTGCTCCTCTCTGAAAAGGTTATTCATGCTTCTAAACTCCCTTAAAGTTGTTTGAGAACTCAGCTGAAATTGTTTTACAGCTCAATTCATCCCTCTGCCTAAATCCACTTCCTTCCAATCCTCTCAAAGGCTTCCATCACAAGAGCACACCCTAAAAAATCCCCTATTTGCTAACCCCAAACTTGCTTCCCAAGGAACCCAAACTGTGACTTTTATACCCTTAAGTTGTGAAAACTGAAAATTTGGAAAAACTAAATGTTTTAAAGCATAATGCCCTGAATCTCCTCTTCTATCGCCCAATTTAACAACTGAATTCAATGAGTCATGAAGAAAATCTGGAGAAGGAAGATCTCAATTAAGACAGATAAGAATCACCATGGGAAGATCATCGGGCAGTCCAAAATTGATGGCAGCCAGTCTTTTGAAGCCAGTATGGACCTAATTCCTTGATATCTGATAGCAGTGGTGTCCAAAAGTGCTATAACATGGTCATTAACAACAAGGAATTAGGCGTTCAACAGCCCTGGATTGGAATTCTTTCTTTACAATTTTCTGGACGAATAAACTTAGACAAGTTCCTTAACTTCTTGAAGCTATAATAATAAATGTAATACTTCACAAGGTAGCTGGCACATAGTAAGTGCTCACTCAATGATGCACATATTTAATTTTTTAAAAAATATTTATTACTAAGACAGCAGAAAGAGGATTCCTTCCAGTTAAATCTCTCAACCTGACTGCCCTGTCGCCAAGGGAAAATAGTGCTCTGCTTTTTGGTTTTCAGGTATCAGAAACGAGAACACTAAGTGTGCACAAGGCGACAGAGGAAAAGCCTCAAACTTGTTTATTTCTGGAAATATGAGGAGCAGATGGATATTTCCCATTTGACATACTGTCAAGCATACTGCATGACCTTTGAAATATGGACTGAACTTTTATACCCACAGGCATAAGAAATGGACAAGCTCATTTTCAAGGAAGACCCTGTGATTAAACCAAGCTTTTAAAATTTTAAAAACTAGGTGTGGAAGAATTACTTTCCACCATGACAGGCTAAAGGGAACCAGAGAACTCTGCTTCCCAACAGTAGCTACAAAGTACAACAGTCAAAAGCACCTATCTCAGTTGTGAAATTTGATCAACAACATACAACAAAGCAAGCAGCATTTATTCATGAAAGTTGCTTGTGTTTGGATAAACACATCCCAATTCCGACATTTTGCCCAGGGTTGGAACCATTTCTTCTTTAGTTTTCAGCCAAGTAGTTCAGCTAGAGTGCAACAACCTGTGGAAATAAACTTTGATGCTGCTGCAGAGGACACACTTGATCCGGAGCAGTATTAGTTAAAAAGGAAATCTCACTGGAAAGGCAGGGCTAGAGCTACATTAGCCTGAAGTTACTGGTCTCCTGGAGGCAAGTAATAGTTTGACAGAATTTTAACAGAGATTTGTGGAACATGACACATCCTTGGGAGACCTGATAAACTCTTCAAGTGTCCTGGGTTAGCCCCCCGCTATGTTCTGCTAGACACCCATACATTCCTGAAGGACAAAAGCTGAATCTAAGCACAGCAAGACTCAAGAGAACCCAACTGAAAGGAAGAGTTGACGCAGACTTGAAAATGACCTGGAGTTTGAATATACTCCCTCGCCTGATCACAGATACAACAGAAAAGAATTTAAGCTGTTCTAGATCAAGGTGTTTGGGCACAGCCTCTGAACAACAATTGGCTGAACACTACATGATACAGACATAGAGATAACTCCCTAGAAAGCCAGGCTTCCAGATAAAAATAAGTTGAGCAGAAACATCTAAAGCCATATATTGCAGAGGTGACGGACTTCAAAGGCTTCATCCGGAAAGTTATTAAACAAGCAAATAAACAAGCAAAACCAGAAATTCCTCAGGGGATAGAATCAGAATTCAAGATTGCTAAAAGAGATTACAAAATGTCCAGGATTGAACAACAAAAACCTACTAAGACATACAAACAATTATGACTCATACTGAAACAGAAAAACAGTTAATAAAAATCATGTCTGAGGGAACAAAGACATTGAATTTAGCAAATAAGGCTTGAGAGCATTTACTACAAATGTTTAAACAACTAAAGGTAACTGCTTAAAGAGTTAAAGAGAACTATTACAATGCTTAGCAAATAGAGAACCTCAAAAAGATAAATTATAAAAGATCCAAGAAAAATTTTGGAGCTGAAAAGTATAATAACTGAAATAGTAATTCACTAGAGGCTTTCAACAGGATACATGATAAGACATAAAAACATGGAAGATTTAAGATAAATTGATGGAAATTATCCAATCTAAAGAACTGAGGAAAAAAGCGCATACCTTTAGAGACTTCTGAAGCAGAATCAAGCATACAACGTATGCAAAGATGTTCCAGGAGACAAGGGAAGAGATAAAATTTGAAGAAATAATGGCCAAAAAACCCAAATCTGATGAAAAATATTAATCAGTAGATTTAGGAAGCTCAGTGAAGCCCAAGGAAGATAAATACAAAGACCTCTACACTTTGCGATAGCAAACTATTATATGATAGACACAAATTAAAGTTTTTTAAAGCCTCAAAAGAGAGATGGTACATCCTGTACAGGTGAATAACAGCACGATTAATAGCTAATTTCTTATCAGAAATAATGGAGCAGAAAAGAAACAGCAAAACCAAACAGGAAGACTTTCTGAATTGTACACTTGCAGTAGCTGAACTTCATGGTAGGCAAATTTTACAGCAATAAATCTGACAAAAGCAGCCTAAGAGTGAGAGATTGCAGCACAGGCCTGGTTGGAGCCAGGCCTGGAAGGAGCTTGCCACTCCTGTCTGCTTCTTCTTGCCTTTTATCATTTCTCTTTATCCTCCATCGCCATCTTTTCCTTCTCCCACCCCTTAACCTCAGTAGTAGCTACAACCCATGGAGAGTTTTTAGGCTCAGAAATAATTCTTAAAGGTATAGAAGATGTAGCCCCTTTTTTTGTTGTAGATATTCCAACATACAACTTCTCTGTGTTCAGATCTTTCCGTTTTCTTTCTTAAGGAAGAATTTCTACTCCCAGTGATCAGTCTAACTTCATAAATTGTTTTTAAAAAGAAGCAAGTAGAATTATCAAAACCACAACTTCAAGGTGCCTAGTATTCCAAGAGGGAGAGATTAAGAAACTCGAAGGAGCGATGTCATCTGTATTACCTGGTTTGGGTTCCACAATTTAGCACAGTAGCAACGTTTATGCAAACCTAGGTGTCTCAGCAGAATGGTCCTTCATTTACAGTATGCTCTTGTGATTTGTGCCAGCATTTTTTATGGGAAAAATTATTTCATTTTTTCTGTGCATTGATTTGGAAAAGGTTTCAGAGGAAGATTCTTTGAAAATTACCATACTCTAAAGGCAGCATCTTTCTGTAAGATTAGTCAGATACGAGGGAAATTGGGCAGCTTTTCAGATTAAAACTGAACATGACAGAGAGAGGCTAGCATTAGGTGGAAAAAGTTACACACTGTTCTTGGAGCCTGGTGCTGATACTGTGCTGGATAAGTTGGTACACTTAGTTGGTGCAGTATGCCACAAGGACATTCAAATTAAGCTCCTTTTTATAATGCTGAAAGGACATGATGTGATTTAGGCTTCATGAAATAAACTTTTTCAAAAATGAAATATCAATTATTAGAATTCTACCCAAGACAGCAGCTTGATCTGATGGGAAATCTAAAGTAGCGAGTCCTAACATCAAAGGCTTATTCGTTATGGTTCTGGTGCAAAGATATTAATGCAGCACAAATCATGGCTTTGATATTGGGCCTCAGTTTTTCATCTGTACAGTGAAGGCACTAGTCCATCTGACCTTGAATCCCCCTTTAAAGCTTAAAGATAAATGAAGCTTGTGTAACAGTTGAAAGCCTCACTTCTATTTTGTTGATTGTTAACTGATAAATCATATTTTAAATGTTTTCCAAGGACCAGTTGTCAGCCTCCCTGAACAATCTGGCAGATGATGATTCTGCATCAGATCACAGGGATTCCAAAGACACCAGGGAACAACTTGTTATAAAAGTTTACCAAATTATTTATATTGTTAAGTCACTTCTAGCACCAAATTATAATTGGTTATGAAAGAGTTTGAGATTAATATCCACAAAATTGTCTTATTCCAGACATTTTTTTCTTTTCCTGTGGAATTGTGTCTGGGATTTTATCACAAGATATTCAAAATATTCCTCCCATCTTCTATGGAATTATTAAAGGGGTTAGTCAAATATGAAGCAAAATCGATCCATCAACCTTTTCTACCCAAGTTATTCCTTGCCTGTGTGCCTCAGAAAATGTACCCTTTATGCTTCAACAGTCTTTTGTAAGGAATTTCCCTGCCTCAGTAAGAGACTTTGGGAAATGAATGTTGCAAAAACACAGAGGTTAAGGATCTACTCCAGGGTGTACATTTCACTCTTAACAGATAGTCAGTGTTGAGCACAGAATAAGCAATGAGAAAATGAGAAAGAAAATAAATTCACAAATGGAGAACTTGCTCAGTCTGCTCCTAACAGTGAGGAAATGTATGGCCCTGTATGCTTCCTGAGTTAAAGATCTATTTTTGCATTATTCTATAGGACTTCATGGCTGAAAGGTTTGGATTTCAAGCTCACTGTTCTCCTGAATCAGGTGGTGGAAATTCTCTAATTTGCATTAGCCCTAGTCTGGTCCTGGGAGCCTGTCCAGTAGAACAGGAACAGAGAGATTTGCATTTGGGCTCACTGATTTCTCACAATTTAATCAGCAGGTGAAAGAAAACCATCTAGCAAAATATTCATTATCATTAGATGATTCTAAGCTGTCAGTAGCCAGGCTCTTCACACTGGACAAAAAGCAATGTTTGCTTCCCATTATAGCTCCTTAGAGCAGCCATATAAGAACCCAATGCTTTATTTCAGAAAATAGATAGCACCTTCCTCTTAACTATCTCTCTAATGTAATTACTAATATTTTCTATGCAAATTTAACTCTTAATAAATCAACAAAAATAAATCCCTACATGTATTTATTTACCCTCCTGTGAATTGAAAGCCATTTTACCACCCTCGATAGCTGTTAGCTGTACTGATTCTCCAAGAATCAGGAATAGAGGGCCAACTAAAGATGCATGACAACTGGACATGATTTAGAGATGCTGTGCTGGGAGAAACTTTTCACGGTCACACACTCCTCTTTGCCGAACCAAAGAAAGCTTTATCAGTTCTGTGGTGGAAAGGATAGACTACCATCTGTGATTTTTAATGAAAGATGATCCCAAGCCAGCTAACCCTCACCGCAGCAGCTGGGCTCCGTCTCCAAAGAGAGAGATGGGGGAATCATTGCATGCATAGCATTGCTCTGCAAGAATCTGATTAGACACAGTGCGGTAACCAAAAATGTGAACAAGCACATTACAACTTTACAAAGTGAGAGCCACTATTCTAGTCTCAATTCTACATATTTTCTAGATTTCATGAGTAGAAAGCCATTGTTTCTCTAACTTTCCCAGAAGCAAACTAGTTTACACTATCAATCTAGAAATAAAAGGAAGGAAGGAAAAGAATTAAATGGAGGTATGAAAATCAGAGCCAAGTCTATTCCCCACCATTGCTCTAAAGAGAGGGCAGAGGAGGACAGGCGCTACACATGGAGAACCAATAACCTATGTGACAGGGTAAGGTCAGAAAGGAATCTGAAAAAAACCAAAATCTTGTGAAGCAGAAAGGGCAAAGCAGCATGACTAATTAATTTAATGAATTTAAGAGTAACTAAACCTTTCCCACAATGTTCCCTAAAACAAAGCCCAAAGCGTCACACCATGTTAGAAGATCAAGGGAACAGAACCCCATCAAAAGCAAAGACCTACAACTACATAAACCACAAGGCCCAGGAAAAGTTCATCCAATTTGAGAATATGGGCCGACATCATCAGAGCTTCTCCTGTGTTGAGACAGAGGAGAAATCTTTTATTTTTGGTGCTGAGGATGGAATCGGGAAGCATGCCCATGTTACGCAAGCGCTCTACCACTGAGCTCTTCTCCCAGCCTGAGAGAGGCTCAAAGCCTTAAATCAAAGCTCATCACTTTTAAAAAGACAGGCAGCCTGAACAAAACACCTGTGAACACAGACTTAAGCCATGAGCCATGCTCTCATTTCCCCGAATGGGAACACTGAACCCTAAGGAGTTTATATTCAAACTCAGATATCTCTCTGTAGGCAAATCCAGGTCTCCCGATTCCAGTTCTGTGTGCTACCCATGTCCTTCCGTAACTGTCTTACCCTTATCATGTCAACCACGCAGAGTCTGTTGGGAAGGAAAAATAATAGTACAGATGGTGAGAGCCTTCTATTCTCTCACATTAGCTCTGCAGAAAAGAGTCAGAGCCAAGGCAATAGGCATGTGTTGTGCTGTGAGAAGAAAGATGCTCACAACTGCAGCCACAAATCCCCTGAGAGATACACAGGACACTCCTCAGATTAGAATCTGACTCGAGGAGTGCAAACCGTCTTCTTCGAGGATTGTGACACTTTCTCAAAATGACAAATGTGTTGACATAAGGTAATAAACACAACTGACCAGTATTTTCTAAGAAGATTTTGCTCATTAATGCCTTGAAATAACAAACACTATTTAAAAACATTTAAAAATAACTTATACTGCAGTATTTACTTGTTCTTGTTGAGAACTGCATACAAAAATAGCCACTTGCAAAGATTTGCATAGACGGTACTATGTTTTTAAATAAAATAAGGACCAATTCTCCAAGGTTGGAGTATAAACTCCACAAGCCTTCCACAAAAGGAGATAATACAAGCTAGGGAAGATATTTCATTACTGCAGAAAAAAATGTAATGTTCTCTGAAAGAATGTCATTGGGTGCAGTGGCTTGCATCTTGCCAGGTGTGGAATGCATTACGTATGCATAACAGATCTCAATAAAGTTGAGGACTGCTGTTTCACAAGTGTACTTTAATGGAGCCTTTATCATGGGGTCCAAGATAAGAATTTAAGTAGCTACAAATATAAGAAAAATTACCAAGCTTTGTTTTCAAATATACATGTTAATTTACAAATAAGAAGTATATACATATAATCCATAGGTATTTTATATATACATATAATAAAGTGATAATCAGAGCACAGTTCAGCACATTCACTGACAGAGATTTTTCCATCTGTTTTATTTAGAACTGTCATAACTAACAAGTGAAGATGGTTTAGAGAAATTGCAGAGGACTTTACTTAATTTCTGATCAAATGTTGTTGTAATTGAGTTGCTCTAGTCATGCCATTGCACAGTTTCAAACAAATCCGGGACTATGAAATAAATTATACTGACCGTGGACCATACAACTAAACGTCCTCTTATGTTATCAAAAGGAACTGAATTAGGATAGTACATTGTAAATAGCTGGTCATATAATCAGACATTAAGCTAGAAGTTCATTTTGTTAGGACGTAGGCACTTTAAAAAAGACCCAGGAAGACAGGAAACTGAACCAATCACTAAATACTACCATGATCTCATGCTTCATTTTGGAAACAGTGTAGAGGCAATAAAGAGAATTTTTGGACTATTTTAGATACAAGTATGCAAGGATGGTGAGCTTGCTGTCTGCAAAGAAGCTAACTGCTCCCTTATAAATGTCAGAACCAACTTCAGAAGGACCTGGGCCAATATAACGTCATCTCAAAAAATAACAGCTATTATTATTATAGATCATGTGGCAAATGGTATTTTGAAACATACCATCCATACCAACCTAAGTTTCTAAAAGGTAAATAATGTAGTTCCGTAACAATTCAGTGGCATGTCTCTAAGCAGAGTCTTAAGTTCCAAAATTCAAATAGATAGCAAATACCAGAATGCTAGTTTTTTAAAGTATATTTCTCATAGCAGGAAATAATTTTGCTCTTCCAAACATGCCATGCTTCATTCAGGATCATGAAAATTCCAACCTTATATTACAGCTTTTTTTTTTCTTATGCATTTTTTTCTATGTATATTCTGCCCATCTACCAAGCAGTACCAGTCATAACAGCTGCCCCCCGTTTTACATCTCGCCAACTTATCTCTGGTGCAATTTAACACCATGCCAGTTTTGAAGGAATCCTATGGTTTTTGCCCCAAATCATCTGACTCCCTCTCGTGACCCTTTCAAGTCAAGGGCCAAGATTTATTCATCTGATTTCCCTTTCATTCATCCATTCAATAAACTAATCTATTCATTCAGCTAATTGAAATTAAAAAAAAAAAAAAAACAAGAAATATGCTATTTGCTTTCTCTCTTTCATACAGTTCTACCTATTAAGATTTTTTTTAGCTAAGTGGTCTGAATTCCATGGTCTCTCCTTTGATTTTCCTAGATTTAGTGTTGCAATCAAGGGAAAATAAAATACTGGCTTCAAATCCTGTTTATAGCAGAAATATGGCCCTTAAATCCCCTCTCTGTGTGTAACGGCAGAGAAGAGTTCTCATCTTCTCATGGAGAACTTACAAGACTTGCAATACCAACCCCTTGTGTCATGAAACTTAATCCCTCAGTGTCTGGCCAGATTTAAATTGGAACACATCCACTGTGCTTTCACAATTCAGCAAGATTCAAGCAGGAGTTCTGGGACCATTTATATCATCCTTCTCAGTTAATGGAGGTCTCTTCTCCCTTCTACCATGAGAAATATCCTTTGGCACAGTCGCTAAGCCACTGCATCTTTTGTATTTTCAGTTTGAGCTAACAGTGTCAGACTCCAGCTGTGTTAGGGCAGAGGCTGTGCCCAATCTCTCAGAATCACACCTCTGCTGGCTGCCTACCTCGTCCATCTCCACACCAGTTTCCTAAGGAGCATATGGCAACAGAGAGAGATCAGAACTGGAAGGCAGAAGACCTGGATTTTGCTCCTAGCTCTCACTACCTCTGGTCAAAGTAACCCTTTAAACTTATTTCCTCATGAGTAAAATTAAGCATTTGATAAAAATAACCCCCGATGTCTCAATCTCTTAGAGCTACCATTTTTCATCTACTAAATGAGGCCCTTATATAGATGAAGCTGGATATAGAGATTTAATTCTTTCTTCACTATTCCAGCGCGAATGCACCAGAACAGTGCCTCCACTTTGTAGGCACACAGTAAGTATTTGGTGAGTGAATCAAGGGTGCTTTCGAGAGGAGCAACGTGAATGTGATTCCTTCTTCGTGGTTGGCCACATGGTGCTAACCAAGGGGATGACCCGGTATTCTGCCCATCTACTGAGCAGTACCAGTCGTAACAGCAGTCCCCCATTTTACATCTCGCCAGCTTATCTCTGGCACAATTTAACACCATGCCAGTTTTGAAAGGGTCCTATGTTCTTGCCCCAAATCATCTGACTCCCTAAGCAGTCATGGTAGAATAGTTGGATTGCCCAAACGATGCCATTTCCAGCATTGTACACCCATTTTTTCAAAGATGTTACCAAATACTGAGAACAACTAGCAACTGAAGAACAAAGACACTTATTTTCTCAAGGCTGACAAGCAAAATATACCAAGATTACAATACCCGTAGTCACCCCCTTGGCCTGAGACATACGTGATCAAAAACCCTGCATGACTCAAATTGTCTATCATGAAGAAACATATGAAAAGATCATACCCATTTTTGGTTTGGAATATGTATCTTCTCTTTACTCTGTATACACTTCTTATCAAGGGCATTATTTCCCAAAGCATTTTCCCCATAACCTTGTTTCTTGAGGGGTGGGGGCGGGGTAGTAGATATGTGGGAAAATAATTTGTGGAAAATACTGAATCCATAATTAATATTATCATGTTAAAAGTCCTGATAAGTTCTATAGAAAAGACACCAACTTCTTTTTCTAGTATTCCTCCAACATTTTCTTTAGGAAATATTTTCCTTTTCTAGTGTTATGACTTGTGTCTAGATGTCCCCTCAAAGCCTCACGCAGTTTTAGATGGGCCTTTCTCAGAGGTGGCTGGATCTGCACTGTGTGACAGATGGGTGGTGTAGTGCTGGGATTCAGGGTGGTGGTTGCTGGATGAGTCCACTAATTAGGTTGGCAACGCCCTAATCTCAGCAGCCTGGATGGAGCATCAAAGGGACAGAAAGACGCTGTTAAATTTGGCTGTTGATTTCACTATCTTCAGCCACTATGAACTGTGGCCCCTCTGCCATGTGCCATCCTGCTTTAAAGCCAACCAGCCGTGGACTGAAATCTCTACCAACTGTGAGCTCAATAAACCTTTCCCCCTTTAACTTTTGGTCTCGGGTATTTTGTCTCAGCAATAAAAAAGTAACTAACACATCTAGTAACAGTTATAAACATCTCCGAAATGAAGAAACACTGAGATATGCTCACAATTCTATTTTTTTTTTATTTTAAAAGTAAAAGAACAAAAACACTAACAAACACACACACAGTGGCACAAGAACAGTACAAAAACCGAACTACAGGTGGCAGGGGATCGACAATGGTTGTTGTATTACACGTTGGTAGCTTCAAAGTGTATACTCAGGACAATACAAATAGACATACAAGGTTGATTAAACAACTAATCACCAATTGTTTCCCACATCAATATGACATGAGACAACAGTGCAACCACGTCAGCCATCCCGCACATACATACATACCTACTCAGCTATCCTCCTCCTCCTCCTCTCCTTCCCTTCATCCCGATTGCTCTCTACCCTTGAACAGTCTCCCTTCATACCTCCCGATCTATATTCTCACCTCCAGGCTCCTACACTAATGATACTATACGCTGTTTACACATGCACATCTGGTTTACCTCACTTATCAGTATGGTCTCTAATTGT
Organism: Dinomys branickii; assembly: GCA_004027595.1. Lineage (NCBI taxonomy): Eukaryota > Metazoa > Chordata > Mammalia > Rodentia > Dinomyidae > Dinomys > Dinomys branickii. Next base: position 35,985 of record PVLD010007279.1, on the reverse strand, counting down.
GACCATTTGCCTATAAAAGCCCCTAGATTGTCTTTCTTTACAGCTGAATAATATTCCATTGTGTAAAAATGCCACGGTTTTTTAATCCAGTCCTCTCTGAGTGGACATTTGGGTTGTTCCCACGATTTAGCTATTACAAATTGTGCTGCTATAAACATGGGTGCACATATATCACAGTGATATGCTGTTTTCAGATCTTCTGGGAAAATCCCCAGAAGGGGGATAGCTGGGTTGAGTGGGACCTCCAGACCTAGTTTGCTGAGGAATCTCCAAACCGATCTCCACAGTGGTTTCACCAGTCTGCATTCCCACCAGCAG
>PVLD010007279.1:0-35567 GCA_004027595.1 Dinomys branickii | reverse complement strand
CGCCAGCATTTGTTATTGGATGATTTCTTGATGCTGGTCAATCTTACTGGGGTGAGATGAAATCTCAATGTTGTTTTTATTTGCATTTCTCGAATGACTAAAGATGTAGAACATTTTCTCATATATTTATTTTCCATTTGTATTTCTTTATCTGAGAAGTGTGTGTTCATCTCAGATGCCCATTTCTGGATTGGGTCTTTGAATTTGGACAGGTTCATGTTTTTTAATTCTTTGTATGTTCTAGATAGAAGGCCTTTGTCCGAGGGACAGCCAGTTAGGATTTTTTCCCAATCTGTAGGTTTTCTTTTTACTCTGCTAGTGATTTCTTTAGATTTGCAAAAACTTTTCAGTAAGATGAGGTCCCAGTTATTGATTCTTTGAAGTTTTTCCCTTGCAGTCTGATTTTTGTTCATGAACTCTCTGCCTACTCCTATGTCTCCAAGGTTTTTACCTACCTTCTCTTCCAATAGATTCAGTGTTTCTGTTCTAATATTGAGACCTGTGATCCATTTTGACTTGAGTTTGGTGCATGGTGATAGACTTGGGTCTATTTTCAGTCTTCGGCAAGTGGCAAGCCAGTTTTTCCAGCACCATTTACTGAAGAGGCTATCTTTCTTCCAGTGGGCTTGTTTGGCCCCTTTGTCAAATATTAGGTGGCTGAGTGTTTTTGTGGTTGTGGCTGTATCTTCTAGTCTGTTACATTGATCCTCAGGTCTATTTTTGAGCCAGTACCAGGTTGGTTTTATTACAGTAGCTTTGTAGTATAATTTCAGGTCAGGGATTGTGATTCTGCCTGACTTAACCTTGTGTCCCAGAATTGCTTTTGCTATTCTGGGTCTCTTCTGGTTCCAGATGAACTTAAGACATGTTTTCTCTAGATCTGTGAGGTACATTCATGGTAGTTTAATGGGAATTGCATTGAATGTGTACAACAGTTTTGGTAGTACGGCCATTTTCACAATGTTGGTTCTTCCTAACCATGAGCAGGGAATGTTTTTCCATTTATTGAAATCCTCTTTGATCTCTTTTTTTCAGAGTACTATAGTTTTCACTGAATAGATCTTTTACCTCTTTTGTTAGATAGATTCCTAAATATTTCATTTTCTTGGATGCTATTGTAAAAGGTATGGTTTCCTTAAATTCTCTCTCAGTCTGTTTGTTGTTTGTGTATAGGAATGCTATTGATTTGGGGTGTTGAATTTGATCCAGCTACTCTGCTGAATTTGTCAATTAATTGAAGGAGTCTTCTTGTGGAGTTTTTGGGGTCTTCCATGTAAAGTACCATGTCATCTGCAAATAGCAATAGTTTTACTTCTTCCTTTCCTGTCCATATTCCTTTTATTTCTCTCTCTTACCTAATTGCTCCAGCTAATGCTTCTAGAACTATGTTGAAATGTAGAGGTGACAGTGAACATCTTTGTCTCTTTCCTGTCTTTAAAGTGAAAGCTTTCAGTTTTTGTCCATTTAGTATGATGTTGGCTGTTGGTTTGTCATAGATGGCTTTGATTAAATTTAGGTAGAGGCCATCTATTCCTATTTTTTCTGGGGTTTTTAACATGAATGCATGTTGGACTTTGTCGAGAGCTTTTTCTGCATCTATTGAGATAATCATGTGGTTTTTGTCTTTGGCTCTATTGATATGGTGTATTACATTAATTGATTTGCAAATATTGAACCATTCCTGCATTCCTGGAATAAATCCAACCTGGTCATGGTGTATAATTTTCCTTATGATTTGCTGCATTCTATTTGCTAGTATTTTATTGAGTATCTTTGCATCTGTGTTCATTAGGGAGATTGGCCTATAGTTCTCTTTCTTGGTTGGGTCCTTCTCTGGTTTCGGTATTAGTACTGTACTTGCCTCCAGAAATGAGTTAGGGAGAAATGTTTCCTTTTCAATTTCATTGAAGAGTTTGAGGAGTGTTGGCATTAAATCTTCGCTGAATGTTTTATAAAATTCTGTTGTGAATCCATCAGGGCCTGCGCTTTTCTTTGTCGGTAAGTTTTTAATGACATTTTGAATCTCATTAATTGATATTGGGTTGTTCAGGGTTTTTATATCTTCCTGGTTGAACTTTGGTAATTCATACATTTCTAGGAATCTGTCAATTTCTTCTGGGTTTTCTATCCTATTGGAGTAAAGATTCTCAAAGTAGGTATTAATGATCTTTTGAATTTCTGTAGGCTCTGTAGTGATTTCATCCTTTTCATTCCTTATTGCATGAATTTGAGTTCTTTCTTTTTTTGGTAAGATTGGCTAGAGATTTATCAATTTTATTTACTCTTTCAAAAAACCAACTCTTTGTTTCACTTATTTTTTGTAGAGTTTTCTTCATCTCAATTGCATTAATTTCTGCCCTAAGCTTTATAATCTCCTCCCTTCTTTGGGCTTTGGGCTTGACTTGTTCTTCTTTTTCTAAAAGTTTGAGGTGCAACATTAGGCTATTTATTTACTTGCTTTCTGTTTTCTTTATGTGTGAGTTCATTGCTATAAATTTCCCTCTGAGGACTACTTTCATTGCATCCCATAGATTCCTTTAAGTTGTATTTGTGTTTTCATTTGTTTGTAGGTACTTTCCAATCTCTTCTCTAATTTCCTCTGTGACTCATTGGTTATTCAGGAGGTTGTTGTCTAATTTCCAAGTATTTATAAAGCTTTTGGAATTCCCTTTGTCATTAATTTCCAATTTCAATTCACTGTGGTCAGATAATATGCATGGGATAATTTCAATCCTTTTGCATTTAGTTAGGTATGCTCTATGGGCTAGAATGTGGTCTATTTTAGAGAAAGTCCCATGGGCAGCTGAGAAAAATGTGTATTCTGCTGTTGTGGGGTGGAACACTCTGTAAACATCTACTAAGTCCATTTGCTCACATATTTGGTTCAGGTCTGTTATATCTTTGCTGAGTTTTAGTCCAGTTGACCTGTCTCTTTGCGTCAAAGAGGTATTTAGGTCCCCTATTACAATAGTGTTATTGTTTATTTCATTTTTTATGCCCGTTAAGATTTGCCTTACATAGTTTGGTGCCCCAGTATTTGGTGCATACATGTTTAGGATTGTTATCTCTTCCTCTTGCAGTTTTCCCCTAACTAGTATATAGTAGCCTTCTTTGTCTCTTTTGATTGTTATCAGTTTGAAGTTTACGTTTTCTGCAAACATAACAGCTACCCCTACTTTTTTCTGGGAACCTGTTGCATGGAGGATTGTTTTCCAACCTTTGACTTTCAGTCTATGGATTTTCTTTTCAGTAAAGTGTGTTTCTTGTATACAGCATATTGTGGGATTCTGTCTCTTAATCTACTCTGCCAGTCTGTTTCTTTTGACTGGTGAATTGAGGCCATTTACATTGATGGTTATAACTGTTATACGTTGGCTTATTCTTGTCATGCTGTTTACTTGATGTTGCTTTCTTACTTTTGCTGTTTAATTTCTTGTTCTGCTCAAGGGTTCCTTTCTATTGCTGTTCTTGGGATTGTGGTCACTTTTTTCTCTGTCTAGAATATTTTTCAGTACTTTTTGTAATGATGGTTTGGCACTCATGAAGTTCTTCAGTTGGTCTTTGTCATGGACATATTTTATTTCTCCATTGAATTTGAAGGATAGTTTTGCAGGATACATCAGTCTGGGTTGGAAGCTGTTCTGTCTGAGAATCTGTAATATCTCACTCCAAGCTCTTCTTGATTTCATGGTTTCTGTTGAGAAGTCTGCTGTGATTCTGATGGGCTTCCCTTTATAGGTGATCTGTTTCTTTTCTCTGGCAGCTTTTAATATTGTGTTCTTTTGCTGGATATTTGGGATCTTGACTATTATATGCCTGGGGGGGATTTTATTTGGGTTGTGGCTCATTGGAGTTCTATATGCTTCATTTACCTGCACATCAGTTTCTTTTACCATTCTTGGGAAATTTTCTGCTATTATTTCTCCAAATATTCTTTTTATGTCATTTGTGTTGCCTTCTGCTGTTTCACTGATTCCTATTACTCGCACATTATTTCTCTTTGCTTCACCTTGCAGCTGTTGTATTGTTTTCTCCTGGTTTCTTGTTAACTTTAAGAGATCCTTCCTTTCACGGTCATTAGCTGTCAGGCTATCTTCAAGATCTGAAATTCTATCTTCAGATTCATTCAAGCGGTTTTTCAAGCTTTCAGTGGCAGTTTTCATTTCCTGGAGATTTTTTTGAGACTTTTTCATGTGTTCTAATTCATTCCTAAATTGCTCATTTAACATTTCCATTTGTTGCCTTTGATCTTCTAGTCTCTTATCTGTTTCTTCTCTGTATGTGTGAAGCATTTCTTCCATTATGATTTTCATTTCATTTTTTGCCTGAGAGATTATTTCAGATTTAATCTCTTCTATGGCTTGATGGAGTTGTTTCTTTACTTCCGATATGATCATTTCAGAAATTTCAGGTATGTGGTTTCCTAGTTCTCCTACATCATTGTGTCCTCTACTTGTTCTGGGTGGAGTTGTGTTCTGAGACTGCATTTTGCCCCTTTGTTTTGTCATTTTGAATGTCAGATGACTGGTGCTAAGCTACTGACTACCCAGGCAGCTCACTAAGGACTCTAGGGACCCTAGTTTACCTGGATGTTAAACTAAACCCAGGGTGGTAGCAGACTGTGGACCACTGGGCCCAGTCACCCCAGGCAAATGCTGGGGTGCCTGGCCCAGACCACAGCCACTATAGTGGGAGAGTGCTGGGCTTTGGTACCCGAGTGTCCAATGTGTGGACGGGATGAGTGTGGGTCTCAGCCTTGAAGCCTATGGTGGTTAGACAGTGGCTTCTGTTTTGGGTTCCTCAGGTAGCTAATCAGGGGGTAGAGGGCTCTCCTCCCAAGCCCGAGGACCCCAGAGCCTGAGGCTGATTCCACACTGCAGGTCTCAGCCACCAGCAGGGACAGGCCCTCCCAGTTGGATTTCCTTCCTAACTCTAAGGTGTGGAGCTTACCAGAGGAGAAGGGTTGTGCTGCTCATGTGATGTCGCAGGTCACTGGAGAAAGGCTCTAGTCACAGAGCTGGGAGGCAGGCGGTGAAACGCCCACCGGTCAGGTGTCTGAGCGAGTCCACCTTTGTCTCTGGTTAAAGGTCCCAGTGGCACAGCCCACGTGCAGGCAGGAAGTGCAGCACCACCCCAGTGTCTGTGTGAGTCTGCCTTTGTCTCTGGTTAAAGGTCCTAGTCACACAGTTGGGGCTTGGGCAGGAAACGCCAAACCACCCAGGTGTCTGCGCGAGTCTGCCTTTGTCTCTGGTTCAGAGAAGAGTGTCCCCGCTCCTGTGTCCTCGCAGGTCAGCCTCCGTCACTCGAGAAAGGTCCGAGTCACCCAGATGGCACCGACCATGAAATGCAGTGCTGCTTAGATGTCGGCATCGGTGGGCCTTTGTCACTGGAGTGAGGTCTGAGTCCTACGCCGGTGGGCCTCTGTCACTGGAGTAAGGTCCGAGTCACACAGCCAGGATTGGATGGAAACGCCCTGCTGCGTGGATTCCGGCACCAGTGGGCCTCTGCCCCTGGAGTGAGGCCCCAGTCGCACAGCCGGGACCAAGCAGGAAACTCCCCACTGCTCGGATTCCAGCACCGGTGGGCCTCTGTCCCTGAAGTAAGATCTGCACTTGGTTTCAAGACTCCTGAGGAGACCTAAGTGACCCTGCTAGAAGAATTAAACCTCGACATGAGCCACAAAAGAGTCAGATTCGATCTGAATCCTCCAGTGGAAGAGATGAGAGTGATGTCACTACAACACCATCCCCAGACACCGACCAGGAGCAGTCAGAGTGCTCACAATTCTAATTGGAGGCAAAGCAAGAAATACAATAAAATTTATTAAGAAATAGCAACATTCCACCTTCCAATTTACCTATGAGTAAACTGCATAATGGAATGGCAGCTCCAGCTCTGGTAGGTGCTGGCATTAAACTGCCAAAGGCAGGGCCCCAGTGAAAGATCTGGACCTCATCTTTTACAGCTAAGCTTGGGAGTCAAGGAGGAGGATCTATCTGAGAGATTAAAATACCATAAAGAAAAGAGCTTCTGACCAATGAGGGAAAACTTCCAGCAAACATGCAGACAACAGACCACCTTATTCCTGCCACATAACTCCTGACAGATGCATTTTAAACATCTAGAAGTTCTGTTTTACAGCATATATTCACATTGGTAGAAAAACATATATCTTAAGTGTATCCTATTTGGCACATCTGTGAAAGAACAACAGGAAAAGATTGAGTCAGAGCCCAGTGCAATTGATGGAAGTGGCATGTTTAGAGAATGATGTCTAGACAGGCCATGCCGCTGCTTCTAAGAAAGGCACAGAGTCCCCTAACAATAGGAGATGTTCACAGGTCTCTCAGCTTCTTACCACAACCACATGCACTTAATGGTTTCTGATTGGACAAGGGCATGACAGAACGTTCAGTGTCAGGCCCTGGGCACTTGCATCTTACTAACAGCTTTCCCAGGGACCCTCTGCATTCAGAGCTCAGAACCGTGCTTTGTTCTCATCCAGAAGATGTTTAATTCCTCTGTCAGGAGAAGAAGAGAGGCTAGAAATTGAAAAAAGAAAAAACACTCCAAGGTTCTTGCTTCTGTGGCAGTCTTCACCTGTCCTACAAGAACTCCCCCTGCAGCGTGGTAATTCACTGCACATGCAGACTAAGCACAGCCAGAGGAAGCTCACTTTCAGCTGGAACACTTTACAGAATAGTCCTGATCCTGGTGACAGTGAGCAGAGTGAAAGCAAGAAGCCTTCTAGAAACTCAAGAATGCTTTTTCAGAATGTAGTTATTCCTTGCAGCAATTCATTGTAACCAAAACCCCAAAGTCCAATATTCAACACTAGAACGTGAAAACATCTTTATTTTACAGAGTTCTTTGTTGCAATGTCCACTATAGAGTTCCAACTATTTCTTCCCATCCAGTAAACAGTAAGAATGCCAGCTAACATTTACTGAGCTCTCCTTACATGCCAAGCAACATACAAAGCACTATAATGACAGTAGCTCAGTTATTCTTCATTATGAACTGAAGAGGTGAGTAACATTATTCTCCTTATACAGAGAAAACAGTCAGGATTGGAAAAGTAAACTAACTTGTCCAAAGTTATACTGCTAAGAAGCAAGTGATGGAAGCAAGGCCAAGCTAGGTGCTATCTGACCACCATCCCTGTTCTTAATCACTGTTGTCCTAGGCAGTGTCAGCCTGCCTGGATAGACAGTTTAATTACTAGCCACACTGCTTCCAGGAAATGCTTCTGGGCAAAGACCAGGCAGACCACCACATCTTTCTCTCCATGGATGGATGTTAGGGCTGGCAAAGTCTTCTGACTTTTAACTTTCCTAAGGCAAAGCAACATCTACACTGTGGGTTAAGCATCTTCAGAATTTATACACCTCCAGGGGATCCAACTTTTGTTGGATTTGTAAGCAGGATCCTTACGCAGCACCACAAGAAGCGTACATCTAAGAAAACACTAGCTCATCTGTGGTGGATGCAGGTGTCATTGACTTGAACTGCACCCTAGTTCTGCATCTGGTAGGGTCCTTAGTTACACAGTAGTCAGCCCTGCAGCTCTTTCCTACAGATTCTCCCTTCAACTTTCACACTGCATTTATCTCACTGAGGAATGAGCCCGCTGTCTGTAGATGGAGATCATGGGCCTCAGCCCTAGAACATGAAGAATAACATGACCCTCTCCTCAGTTGCCTGTGGCTGAATAATAGTGACAGTTTGCAAGAATGGATTGTGAGTTTCATTCCAAACAGGTAAACTATCATTTAATCAATTCTGCGTTGTACAGCAGTTTCCAGGTCTCTAAGGACTGGCCATAGTAACAGTGCTTTGCTGATCTGGTTTACACACACACACACACACACACACACACACACACAAATCTATTAAAAGCAAATCCTTTAGAACAGATGTGTTGACAAATCCCTGTTCACAAAGCAGTTAAGCTATTTAACAAAAATGTTGGTTCAGTATTTGTTCTGTCTGTTGTATCCCTGTGTGTTTGCAGAGCCTCCGCGGAGGTGCCGGAGGAGGTGGGGCAGGAAGAACGCGAAAGAAGTACTGGCAAAGCCAGGTGAGGAAAGAAAACAAGACGCACTGAGGCGGAGTCAGGCAAGGAGAGAAAAAGGCGACAGCGCAGGAGGCAAAACCGGAGCTTCGGAGGTGGTCGCTAGAAAGCAGGAGAAAAGTGACATCATGATATTTGCCTTTCCAAGCAATGTTCGTCCCCACGATTCTTCTCCCAGGGTAGCGTTCTTAAATTATCTTCCACAGACGCCTTCTCCTTCCCCAGTGTATGCATCCGCGATTTGGAAGGAACCCGTTAGCTTCCCCAGGCTAAAGTCTGTGAGTCTTCTTTGTTTCCTCTCTTTCTCTCACACCATCGTAAATCACCAAACTGTGCTAACACTTCCGCTTTATTGGCGCTCAAACCGGTCCCACCCTCCACCACTGCCATTGTACACTAGGCTGCTACAGTCATCCCTACTGCTTTCACCACACTGAATTCCAACTCACTGTCCCTCAGAAGCCCAGAGTGTTATCAAAAACGCAAAAATCACCTAACTATATCCAGAGTCTTTCCACCCCTATGGCTTTGCCCCCTCTTCTCACCCCCAAGGCCAAGATAACGCTTCAGTCCTTTAAATGGCTCTACCATGAGGACCCAAACACACTTTGAGCACTGAGAACGACAGACAAGAAACACTCTTCGAGATCAGCCCCCACCGACCTCTCAGCATCATCTTTTCCCCAATCTCTCTTACCAGTTTCCAGACTGACTCAATCCCCCTTACCAACACCTCCTTCCACCAACCTTTCAGTTCTTCAGCTCTGCTAGGGACTGAAATCAGGAACAAAGCAAGTTCAGATCATTTTAATCCAACTAGTCCAGCTGAGTAATTCCCCCTTGGTATCTACAGGGTCGTGTTCCAGCACCTCTGTGTAATACCAAAATCTGGAAATATTCAGATGACTTATATGAAAATGGTATAGTATTTGCATATAACCTTCACATATCTGCCATATACTTTAAGTGAGCTCTAGATGGCTTGTAATACCTAATACAACATAAACGCTATGTAAAGAGATACGCTGTATGGTTTAGAGAATGATGACATGAAACCAAAAGTCTGTATGTGCTCAGTACAGATACAATGTCTTCAGGATATTTTGATCCTTGGTTGGATGCAGAGCCTACACATATGGAACTGTACGTGCACATAAGGGGAAGAGAGAGAGACTGACCGCAGGCCCCCGAGCAGGACCAAGCAGACTCCCTCCTCTGAGCTCCCACATTCCTGCGCTTTTTCTCTAGGAGCCCTTGTCACTGCCATCATTTTTTAACTACCAGAAATTTTACTGTCTGTGGAGCAACAATGCTATCTGAGTGTCCTAAACATAAGCCTGATGCTCTCTCTTGCTTCTTAAACGGGCAGAATCCACGCCAACACCAAACGTCTGAATGTTGAAAAACTATTATTATCTGCAAGGCGTGCACACAGAAGAAATAAGAAAGGTAGGGAGTAAAATTCCTACATCCTGCAGGACTAGATTTTTACTTTAACATAATTTAAATTTAACAAAACCAACTGAATAGCCCATTTGGATTGTTAAATTGGAATTTTTGCCCACGAATAAGAACAGCACCTTTAAAAAGCAAAGGTACTATATAGTGTTTGAATTGTTCTCCCTGATAGAATCCTATGTGCAGTTTAATCACAGTATTTATTGATGTTTCCATAAATGTTTCTGTACTAAAACACAGTTTATTTTCTGGACCAGAGAGCTCTAATTTCAACCACCCCAGAGAATACGCATCATTTTCATCCAATTCCTTGACTTCGTAGGAGGTCTTCCTTTCTCCTCCATGGAACAAATGAACCATTTTCCATCATTTAAGCTCACAGCAGCTGCTGGAGGGAAAATCCTTTGCACCAGAGAGAACAATTCATTAGGCACTCAACAATACTACACTAAGTACCAGGAGGAGAAATTAAGGACCTAGATAGAGACCCTGGTGTTGAAGAACATCCGCTTTTAGATGCAAATAGTCAGCAGTCTTAAACTGCTGAGTCAGCTCCGCATATTCTCCTCAACCTGGAAACCTCTGTCCACTGTTCGCTATTTCTTCTCCCTTTCTGCTTTCCTGGTCTCTCTGTCTAGTGGCCCTAGGCCTGACTTTAACAGTCTGAAGTATCTGAACTCTCCCAAGGCAGCACCAAGTATTTCCCTTTCCTCTTTCCTCCCCTCTACTGCCTCCCCCAATCTCCCCCCTCGCTAGTGAGGCAACTTTCACAAGTTATTTAACTTCTCCGCACACCAACTTCTGATGAGAGGCGTATCTGTACACCGTTACGTAAGTTTAACCTATCAGATGAGATAATGAATATAAAACATGTTCACACCATAAGGGATGTACACGTCTCAACAGCATGGTGACATTTATGATACTTTCTACAGGAAAAAGATAAGAAAGAAGCCTGCAGTAGCACCTGGACTGTAATGGCTCATTTGTTCTTGATTTCTAGCTCTGTCCAAAGGTACAGTCCAGAGTGAATCTCTGTTTTGAAGAGTATACATGGTTGGTGAGGTCGGGGTAATCAGGGGAGAGTAAAGATGAAAGGAGAAGGAAATTCAGTGGTGAAAGAGGTTTCCACACAATCCCTTTGGGAGGCATTGCTACTTTGGACATAGTGACTACAGTAATATTTAATGCTGTTAATAATAAATAGGTAGCATTTATTAAGCAATTTATTATGTATTAGGCACTCTTTTAAGTGCTTTCATGTATTAACTCTCTATCTTCCCTAAAACTCTATGAGATAGAAAGTTGTTATTACTTTCATTCTACAGAGAAAGGACTTGAGGGACACAAATGTACTTAACTCAGCAATCTGAGACAGGGCCCACACTCCTGGCCATGAGTTGTATTGCTGCTCAAGAGAGCACTGTGCTTAGGCACAGGGGTTCTAGCGCCAAACAGTCGAGGAGTCGAAACTGCTGTGGCGCTTACAATTACTCTCCGATGAGTGAGATAATAAATACCCGACACATGGTAAGCACACAGTACATGTTAGCTAGCTACACAAGGCTCGACTTGCTTGTCTTTGCTTTGCAAACAATGAACTAGCTCTGCTGATCATCCCAGAGCAAAACTGTTTCTGAAGGCAATATGTTTAAAATAAGAGGCCAAGTGTTAGCTCCCCCTGCCTCGCACCACCCCACAGATGTATAATAAACCAGCTGAACTGAGATCATTAATTTGTTAGGTTCAGGCCCTCCCAGGCTTTACAGTGGAATGGGGCAGCGAGAGTCTAACAACATTCATTTTACCATGTACTCAGTGCGGAGATGGCCCTCTGTGAATAGAATTAATTGAATTTTTGTCCCCATATCAATCCATACAGGGTAAAGCAGACACAGCCTAAGGTCTGTCTCTCCAAATAGATAAGATGAACCAAGGGGCAAGGCAATTTTAGATCATTTTAAGGTAGTTAGTCCAACTGAATAATTTAAGCTAAAAATCTCTGTTTAGCTTTAATGAAGGTTTTTAAAAATGAAATAATGTGGGTAATTGTCCCGGATTTCCACTGTACTTTGTTTACATCTTCAAAGCTTGAGCTTAAAATTGAGAAATTCATTTATAAAAAGGAATAGGCCCCAGGCTATCAGCTCAGGTAGGAGGGAGAATTTTCTGCAGCCCATGTTTACCTGATCAGGGTCATCCTTAGCAAGTCTTCTTTCATGAGTCCTCTACCAATACTTTCCCTTCCTGTGATAAAAAAAATGGTCAATTATTTTATAATAGGATGTGAGGTACTCAGTATCTTATGCCTTTCTGGAGTCTATGTACTTTAGAAAACAGCCAAACAGCCAATACCCAAGAGAAAAGCTTACCAGACAGAAATGAATTATTATTGGTGGCACTTCAAATATCCACAGTTAGGACTATATCTTTGAGCAGAGAAATTTCCCAACTTCCTCTCAAATTCACAAGCACACTATATCAATCAAAACCACCACGAAATTTTTGGCATTTTAAAAATCAGCAATAATGCATTGTAATATTATTAAGGCCCAGACTGTCACCCTACAAAAATGGAAAATAACGGATGGTAGTTCTCTCTTCTGTATACCAAAAAGATATAAAATAACAAAAAGCACATTCCTACTAAAATGTAGGTTTTTCTAACACATAAGCTAAAGAGGGTGTCATGTGCAAATGCAGTGACATACGCAGTAGTACCACCTTTCCAAGGAGATACACTCCAAGATCCCTGGTGGACGTTTGAAATTCCAGGCAGTACCAAACCTTATACACACTATGGCTTTTTCTGTGTGTATACAATGACTAATTTAATTTATACATTAAAAATAAAAAGAGATCAATGACAATATTAAAGTAGAACCCTTAAAACAAGAAAATAAAAATTTTGTGCAACACATTCTCTTTCTATCTTCAAATATGGAATTTTCCTTTCTTTTTTTCCTAAGTACTGAGGATTTGACCTTGGTCCTTCACATTGAGCTCATCCCCAGCCCTAAATTGCCCAAACTGGGTTCAAACTCATAATCCTCCTTCCCCATGCTGCCATGGATTACAGGCATTCACCACTATGTCCAGTTGGAATTTTCCTTTTAATATTTTTGAACCATGACTGACTGTGGATAACTGATATGGTAAAAAGTAAAACTGCGGATAAGAAGGGGCTATCCTGTGCTTTAAAAACACTGCAGGTCAGTCTATCATATTGAGCACCAAATGTAATGTTTTTTTAGATACAAAGACAGAAGTACATACAAGCTCATTTGTCGCACAGCAAAAGCACTGACTCATTAAATAACATGTGTTTCCAGAGCGTGTTAAAAGATCAGAATACATGTGGTATGACTCTGCGTCTGCACAAACATAATGCATATGTGTGTGTCCGCAAGAGAAAACACCCCCAACTAAGCTTTAGAGATGGCTTCATTTTTTGAATTTTAACCAGTTTTTCTTAATAGCTACTAAGTGCCATAATGATTTTTGCAAAAACTGTGTCTGTGTGTCCACATGTGTCTTTATATAGTAACAATTTAAATCCACCATTTGGATCAATTTTATTCTATAAGAATTTGAACACTCTCATTAGAACTACTGCATTTAGTTTCAAAATTACATTGTGTCTGCATTGTGGGTATAGCACAGTACACAGTATTTCAAGTGCCCCTCTGTGTAGAAGAACAAAATTTTTAAACAGTCGCAAAATACACATTGCAGAAAATTTACCAACTCTGCTACTCTTTCAGGGTACTATGCACTGTTGTGAAGTAGTTTCATGTTGCTGTGCTACTGATCTCTAGAACTTTCCACCTGTCAAAACTGAAACTCTGACCCCATGGACCCTACAATAAATTGAGAGAAATAGAATGGTCTGATTCAGGGAATGACAAGTGTTATAAAAAAAGTAGAGCAAAATAAGGAGATAGAGGGGCTCCTATAGGCAGGGTAGTATTGTAGTCCGTTTCTGTTGGTAGAAGCAAATACATACAAGAGTAGCATACGGGTCACTTTCCCCTTGCTAGCACAAAACGCCTGGCGATTTAAAGGAGAAGAGGTATGCACAGCTAATGGTTGTAGAGGGTTCAGTCCACTGTCAGTTGACTCCAAGACAGAAACAGGACAGAGAAGGGTATGGCAGAAGAAAGGTGATAAACCCATGGCAGCCGGAAAACAGAGAGAGAAGGGAGGGCTTGGGGGAGAAACACGCGTAGCCTTCCAGGTTGTGCTTGCGGTGACCCCCATCCCCTGACCACTTCCCACCTACTAGCAAAACTTGTGGCTATGAACTCACCCCTGGATTAATCCACCAATGATTGCAGCCCATGTTCCCAGCATTTTCCAGTGCTCTGCCTCTGACCATGTGAGACTTTGGAGGGAGGATATTTTAGATTTAAACCATATGACAAGTAGCTTATAAAAATAAAGTTTCCAAAGCTCTGAAGTTCAAGATTGAGTACCTCATCTGATTAGGCCCTTGCTGTGGGAAGTAAAGTACCCTGGATTAGAAGTCCAAAGACAAGCCATGTTACAATTCCACATGGACCATTGAGCTAAACATTCAATCTCTCTCAGTCACCTATCTCTTATTTAAGAATGTAAAAAAATAAAATAAAATCAGTATGGATACATAATGCCCTTGTATATGCTTAGGGTGTTTCTATAATAAAGAAGGTTTTTCAACAGCATTTTTCAAAGGCAAAACTGAAAAGTGACCATTTCTAAGATGGCAGTCTTTAGCAACTCTGATAAGAGTGAGTTCACCGGAGTGACCAGGATGAAAACTTGATAAGATATTCAAGGGATAACAAGTAGCAAGTGTTAGTAGTAAAAGCTGAATTCTATACCAGAAAAACCACTGGTCTTTATTCCTGCTTCTGACCCAGTCATTCCTTATCTTCAACCTGGCCAATTCACATTATTCTCAAAACACTAGTTAACTTCTGAGCAGTATATTTTCCCTGCCTGCTGGGCAGTGCTCTTGTTTGGCTCAAATATGAAAGTGTTTTTTAATCAGTAATCATTTGATAAAACACATCATGATTGTTACTACTACTCACGCATCCTTGCACTGTAGAAAACATTCTAAAAGAAGTATTTGGAGGGGTGTGAGGCATGGTTTTTTGCTCTGCTGGTCTGTTTTTACAGTGAAACCTGTGTGAAAGTCTGGTGTTGCTGCTTGCTTCAATTCCTCTCCCCTCACCATGAAAATATATTTTATTTCTAATTTAAAAGTTATTAGTTTTTAAAACCATAACTTTAACAAAAGTTTTTAAAACCTCTTGCTCATCTTTGTTTTAACAATACTGTAATATTATAGCAGTAAATTTTTTAAAAATAGAAAATCACAACAGTCTCATTTCCAAGAGATAATCACTTTTAATTAGCACTTTAAAAAATAATCTTCCCAGAAGTTTTTCTATTATAAAGAACAAAGCAACCAATATCATTTATACATTTGCTTTGGATTTGAACAGAAACACACTGACCCCTTCACTTCCTTATCTCTGAGACAATACCCGAAACCCACAGTTTATGGGTGGAGTTTATTTTTGCTTATGCTTTTAGGGGGTTTAGTCCATAGCAGTCTGGCTCCCAGGCAGAAATAGGATGGGAGAGGGGTATGGCCAAAGCCAGGTTGGAAGAGCTTGCATAGAGGGAGGCTGACCTCATAGCATCCAGGAAGCAGGGAGAGAAGGGAGGAGCTGGGGAGGGAGACCCACCCTTCCACATTGTGCCCCACTGACGCCGCTCTTCCGATCAGCGCATTTAGCTTGGATTGTCAGTGGATTGTCGCACCCCCATGATCCAACTATCTCCGTAAAGACACACCACTGGACACAGGAGCCTTTGGAAGGACACGCTGGACCTAAACCATAACACCCTCCCTGATGCCTCTTAATACCAAATGAAAACAGAAAGACATAGTGCCTCCCTCCTCAACAAACACGTACAGGTTTGACTCACAATGGCAAAGCCAAGGGTTGGTGTTTACTTTTTTTCCTGGTAAGAACAGAACCCATATAAACATGTGGATTAAGAAGTCGGTTTTGATGTTAGGTCCTTCTCAAATGTTAGGTCTTCTTAGTTGAACAGGAATTGCCGCGGCTCATTTGACTCTGTCAAACAATTCTCATCTCTTTGGAAGCTGGTGCCAGTGTGAGGACAGAGGCCCTGCAGAATGAGAGATGTAAAAGTCCTTCTGCCTCCAACCCTTTGACCAAGATAATTAGGAATCACCTAATTTAGCCCTGCACTCAGTAGTGAATACTATATACCCACTTGAAAGAGAAATTTTAAGATGTAATAAATATTCCTTTTAATCAAATTAATCTTTGTTTGCATAAGCAGACCTAGCTCCAAGGCAGGCTCAAGAACTGAATTTTCACATAAATCATGTAACATACCTCTATCTGAAAATGGAAATTTGCCAGTTGCGGAAGCTTCCACATGCAGCACAGGAATGAAGAAGATGCTTGTTTCCTTTCTCCCTTTCTAACTGTAATATCAGTACTTGAAAAAACCATCAAATGAATGGAAGAATAGCCGAATCTATCAAAAACATTTTTTCGTTTTATTGGTTACATTGATCTGCTTGCCTCCCATAACAAAATATCACAGATTAGCCAGTTTAAACAGCAGCAAGATGTTTTCTCACAGCTCTGGAGGCTTGAAATCCAAGACTAGGGTTCCAGAATGGCCACATTTGGCTGAGGGCGCTCTTCCTGCCTTGCAGGGGGCCGTCTTCCCATTCTGACCTCACATGGGTGCACAAAAGACCAGCAAGTTCCTGCTGTCTCCCCTCATGAAAGCCCCACACCCAACAGGCAAGAGCTACCTTCAAGACCTTGTCTACCCCTGCAGGGAGACGAGTTCCAAATATCTTCATGTTAGAGATAAGGGTTTCAACACATACATTTGCTGAAGACGTAAATATTCAACCCGCAACAATAGTTCTGTCTGAGATAATTTTATAATGAAAATAATGATACATACAGTGAGAAGTAAAGCTCTCTGGATTAGAATTCTGAAGCTTTAAGTTATGTTAATACTCCATGCGTGTCCTTGAGTTAGACGTCCAGTCTTTCTCAGTTTCCTCCATGTGTTAAAATGAAACCAGCAGTCTAGAGAGTCATCACTAGAGCTAATATTCCTCTTATTCAAGGCGAAAGGAAAGCTATAGAGCTTAATTTTCCTAACACCAGATAAAATTAATTTCTATCCAGCTGTGAAAAGATGATTGAAATATAACCTTCCTTTCCCTTTCAAAATTATCTTTCACAACAAAAATTTAGTTTTGTTGCTAGAAATAATTTGCAGTAACTATGGGAGCAATAGTTTTAATGTTGCAAAACCATACATAATGTATACCACATGACTAATAATGAATTAACAGAGAAACATGGGGGAAAAATCCACCTGAGAAAAAGTTTAAATGATTTCAAATTTCTTATTAATTTCCTTTCATCATCTCACCTTCATCGCTGAATTTACTACTTTATGCTATGATAATGTTATTATGACCAGATTTAATACAGTTAGTAATCTTCCCACTTCATAGTGATAATAATTGTTTAAGTCTCATTTTGTAAGGATGATATGTAGGTTACACGACTGTCACAAGACACTTTTAGATTCTGGGAAATTTATACAGTGAGCACTTAAGAATTCTGTTATTCACAGAATTCAGACATCCTATATATTCTAAGAATAGAAATAAACTCAAGTTACTCAATAAAGGTTTATTAAGAGTTTAATAGTGCTGTGCGAGTCAAGCTATAGCAAGGTTTAATTTTTTTAATTATAGGTAAATATGAAAGATACTCCACAGTGACACTAGGAAGCCACAGAAGTGATTTCTTCACACCAGGTGATTGTGTTCCAGGAAGAATTGAGCTAGTAGCTGTTTCCTTGTATCAAAAAGCCATAGCAACACATATAATTATTTCCAACTCCTCCAGACAGGGCAGATCAGAACCTCTCAGAAAAACCAAGTTGCAGTAGCACTTGCAGATAGTGAGCCCACTTCAAGGACGGAGGACCCCCGAGGCAAAATGGAGAAGGGTTTTGTCAAACGTGTAGATGGCCCAGAAATCCTCTTTAACGCAACCACACATTTGACACAAATTAAATTTGATGCAATTATATATAAAGACACATTATAAAAATTCTATTTGAACATTGTGTAATTATAAATATAGCAACCAAATATCCTCTTCCAATAGTTATCCTGACTCTGAAGCAATATACAACCTTTCCAAGGCAGGCAGATATGGAGGACCCAGGAAAGGAGTCACACAGAGGGAGTTGCACTAACTGAGAGATGTTTCCTGACCCACACTCATCTAAGGTTCCAACATTTCCTGTGAAGGGGTGAATCTCACCGTCAGACGCTTTCAATATGCAATGATCTTTCTTGGACGTCTATCAATGCTTAACTCAATTTTCAGTATTATACCACGCATTGCATTCCATTCCATTCTCAATTGCAATAATTCCTTCAGATCTTCACAGAGAATGTCATCTCTGCTAAGGGAATCTTAAGACCCCAATGAACAAGTGCAGTCAAGTTTGGACTGCCCACAGTAGATGGGCGAGGTCAGCATTATTCCTGGCAGAAGGCGTCTGGACATGTCTTATTCCTATCTGGATGTATAGACATTATGTCAGCCTTTAACTGGGCATCTGAGAGGGCAACTTCTAAGGCATACGTGGCATTGTACCTGAATTCTAGAAATGTGGTATGTAGTTGGAGAATCAATACCAATACATTTGATTAAAACAGTGCTTTACTGTGATTAAACAGCACAATAATCAGGTTATGATATATGACATTTAGAAGGAAATATCTTCAGTGTACAGAAATATTCTTGTGGCAACATAATGACAGAACTAGTAGACTCAGAAGTAACCAGTTAAGTGACTGCATTCTGACCAGAATCATCATCCCAGATCAGACTAGACCAAAAAGATTTACAAATTCAGTTTCATTAGTAACACCTCCAGCAGTTTGATCAACATGGGAGAAAGTATAAAGTAGCAAGGAACAAAATAATATTTTATAACAATAGCGAACCTTTGTGCAGTTTGTGTCATGTGCCAAGCACTGCCCCCCAGCTCTTTGTACTAGCAGCATGATGTCTTGTTCCATGAGCCCAGGTTCACTACAAAGAAGTCTGGGTAGGGCTGTGAACTATTTAAATCAAGTTGTCCAAAAGATCAGGAAATTTACCATTCTTCAAGTATTCAGATTCCAGTGACATCAAATATAGCCTTTTTCTCCTGTTGCTAAGTCATGGATAATCACTGGAAAATACCGTTACCAACTTTGCCTTTCTGAACTCTTGTAAGGACCATTTACCACTAACATACTTCCACTTCTAAGATTACAGTTTCTTTTATGAGCCTGTTTCCCAGCACTTCTTTCTCTTCAGTAAACTCCTCCAAATCACAGTGTAGGATGGGTTATTTCGAGGAAAAGCTCTTGCAAATAAACTGATGCCACCCACTGTATATTCATTCTGGTGCCTTGTTACTGCATTTTGAAGCACTTTGGGAACCTGAAGCTCACAATCTATAATTGCTTGAATTTTCTCGATGTAAGGTGAGATATGTGCTGTGAAACAAAAGGCAAGAGGAAAGATTTTGCAACCACTGTCAGTCTTGACTACATATTTCCCATATTTTACTCACAAAGCACCCGTTGTACATAAGCTATATGCTACCAATTCCATTAGGAGAGAATGTGGGAATGAACAGTAGTTTGAACCAAACGATTATTAATTTTTCAACCATAGAAATTACTTCCTAATTGTTTTTGTATCTCTGAACTGACTAGCACAATGAACTTCACACTTTAGACAAAAAAAACCATAAATATCAACTGAACAAGCCATAGGTAGTGAAAAAGAAAGAAAATAAAATGTAACTACTAAAAATTCACTAATTTAAACCATTTGGCTTAAAGTATCTCAAAAAGAAGGAAGATGAAGGCTAAATTTGAATTGAAGGTTGAATTTGTATAGAGATTTAATCATCTATTTTTATACAACCAATATGGCAAATACCTTTAATAATAAAACTCGGCTTTTAACACAACCACTCAGGCTGTTATCAGATGTCTACTCAGCTAAGAGAAAAATTGTGCGCCTTCTTCTCCTCACTCCGCCAGCTTCACTTCCACTCTTCTCCACGTCAGTGAACAGCACGACTGTGAAATGATAGCTCCCATACGTGTGCAGCAAGCCCCCGGGACCTGTAAATATTACCTACTGGGTGGAGGGTTTCCAAATGTAATGAACCTAAGTTTCTTATCATGAGACAACCTGCATCTGACAAGTGGGCCCTAAGTTCAGCTATAAGTGAATAAAGAGACGGAGGACCAGGGAGCTGCAAGACCATGACGGCAGAGATGGGAAGAGGCCCCTGAGGAACACTCAAGAATAGAAAGAGACACCGGAAGCTGCAAGAGACAGAGAATGAATTCTGTTCTGGAACCTCCACAGGGAGCACAGCCAATCCACCACCTTGACTTTGGACTTCTGGGCCCCAGAACAGTAAAAGAACACACTTCTAGAGTCTTATACCACCAGTTTGGGATCATCTGTTATAGCATGTGACAAAAAAAAAAAAACCTAATACAAATAGAAAAACCATTTCTTCCCCTGGGATCATCTTTAACTAACGCCTTCTTTCTATCAAAAATCTATCCAGCCACACTGCTTTCAAAGTATATCCAAAGTCTCACCACTTCTCACCATTTCTACTGCCTCCACTAATCCAAGCCACCATCCATACTAGGATAAGCTCCATGGAGAGCCTCCCTGATTCCTCCCATGCCCCTGTAGTATATTCTCAGCACTCGAACTGACACTTGACACTCAACACTCAAAAAGCAGATCATGTCAGAACACGGTAACTTCCTCCACCCTACTCCTGCCATTTCACGCAGAATAACAGCTAAAATCTCCTACCTTGACCTACAAGAAGCCAGCCACCTTTTGACCTCATCTCCTTCTCTTTTCCCATTTTTTGGCATTGTTCCAGATTGTGGCTTCTGTGCCCCCATGGTTCCCTCCTCCTACACTCCAGGCAGGGTCCTGCCTCCAGGCTTCGCACTGGCCATTCCTTCCATTTGCATTTGCATTTGTTTCTTCCAGAACCTTCCACATGTACTTCTTCACCTCCTTTAAGTCTTCTTATTCATATGTCAGCTCAGAGATGAGTGGGAACTTATCAAATAATTAAGAGAGTGCACTTCAAATCTATGTATATTTCATAAACATTGGGCATTTTTACTTTATAATTATTTATTTTCCTTATTATTATCATTTTTATTAATTGTATGGCCTAGTCTACTGTCCTGCACATATTTTCTCAGCCCATACAGAATTACCATTTTTAATTTGCGACATGTATAAATGAAATAGTCTTTGCTTTATAATCAGGGAGACAACTGTGCATCGCCTCATTTTTCCAAAGTTACAAACTACTGTCAGAACCATGAATGGTGATAACTTAATGAATAATGTAACAGAGTGGTTAAAATAACATAGAAAGTTAGCTTTAAAAATGAACAAATCTATCAAAGAAAAAGCTATTTCTCCATTATGGTCAGGATGGTAGCAGGTATATTATCACTACAGGAGGCAAATTTGACTGTCAAGCTGATGAAGAATAATTACAATTGTCAGGCAGGGAGATGATGAGATGGTGGGAAATTGAGCATTCCAAAATTCTCACAAAAGTGTTGACTTCATCTTATAGTCCCCAAACTCATTTTAATGCTATAAGATCCAACTCACTTTTCCAGAAGTTACTGTTGCCAGTTTTTATCCTGCCAATTGTGAGACATTCCAATGTGATTTTTTTATTTGTTTGTTTTATTTGTTTGAGCATTCATTATCACATTGTCAGATTTCTAGGTCATTGCCTGGAAAGGCTATGTTAGTAGTATTTTAATGTAATAAAGCTTCTCTTTGGAAAGACCTTTGTCACAATCATCCAAAATAATTTCATAATCTCTCTTGGTTTCAGAGTTTATAGATTTGTGGCCCACATAATTCTTTCCTTGACTAAGATTATAAATTTTCCTATGCTAAAAAGAACGTTCCCAAACCATGTTAAAAACAAAATTGTCATGTTCTGCCAAATGCCAATGTCAACTGATTAAATGCTTTTTTAAAAATTTCAATCAGATCAAATACTTCTACAAGTTAAACACTGTGAATCCCTTCTTGTTTTGCTAGGTATCTGGTGTGTGTGGTCTTCGTGATAGTGTAGCATTTCCTTTGAAGTCAGTATTCATGAAGCCTCTAGAGGCACTGGGCTCAGATAAGTTCCACAGGGTTCTACAAGAGACAGACCTGCTATAATTTGTACAACAGCCCATGGTATTACTTGTTCACACTGTAATTTTGCCAGATCTTATAAACTAAGCAGACATAGCCCCAGTCATTAGAGAGACCGGAACCTCCAGGGTAAGCCCAGCTGCAGTAGAAACTATCATTAAAACCATTATCGGACTCCTATCTGGGGCCAAGAGCACGTCCAACTCGTTGTTGTCATTCTAATCCATAGCAAGACAACGCTTATGCACTTCACAAGGGACACATGAATGCCTCGGCAATTTTAACCCAGGGAAATGCCGAACAGGAAAAGCACTTGTCTCACATTCAGACAACACTGTCCTACTCCGATTCTAGACCACTTCTAACTGCAGCTTCCTGTCTTCTTATGTAGCCGAGACTATGAAGGGAAGCCCAGACATAATTTGTTTACATGGCCATTTTTATCATCAAGACACTTCTCAAATCTTCTTCATCTTTCTTCATGCCAAATACCACTGCCTTAGTTCAGTCCTTCAGACCACTGACCTCACTAACACAAGAGTTTCCTTGCTGAGCTCTCTAACTCTGGTCTAATCAACCCCTCCCTCTGAATCCATACCCTGGCACATGTTCTACGTACTGCAGATCGTGATCTACCTGAAACACATGCTTGGATAATTTCACTCTCAAGTTTTACGTGGTTCTGAGCTTATATTCCTATGTTGAGACAGGCAGTAAGTAGCTAAGATGGGGAAAAAATTTTAGAAAAAATAAAAGAGTTCTGTCTTAGCATAAAGATGAGGGAAAGCATTATCCAGAATAGGGAAAAATAAATACAGGGCCCAATTCATGTAAGGCCTTACCTTCCAGGCCCTGCTAATTACTCTAAATGTGATGAAGTCATTGGAGGCTGGAGCGCTGGGGAATGCTCTTACCCTGTGTCTTAGAGGAAATGGTAAGGGTCTACCAGCAGCACAGAAACGAAAGCAAAGGGGAGTATTGCAGGGCTATACCTGGAGTGACTGATGTGATCCAGGTGGGCACAGTGTTAGCTTGAACTAGACTGGCGCTGGTGTCTAAGGATGGAGAAAGGACAGCGCGGCTAAGAAAGGAAGCAAGGAATGTGCTTGCGCTGCCTCCAGCATCGAGCCAAGGGCAGCATCAAAGTCCCTCCCCATCTGACTCCTGCTTCTTCAGCCTCTCTTCCCACCACTCCGTGACTGAAATATGTTCCTCCAGCCATTTTCATTTAGCGGAGTTCTTCCATCCACATCCTGTGCCACTTCACGCGTCTGTGACATTTCTTAAGCTGCTCTTTTTGTCTTTCCTTAGCTTCTATTTTCATCCAAATGAGTCTTTCTCAACTTTCAATACTTAGCTCAGATGTTGTGTCCGGGGGAAGCCTTCCTGGACTCCAGGTTTGACAAAGCACCCCTCTTTTCTACTTTCTTAGCAGCCAGGAGTCCTATCTTAGCGCTCATCACAGTGCACTGACTCTCTAGTTTTGGTCTCTCTCCCACTCAGCTGTCATCTCCACCAAGTAGGAATCTTCTATCATTTGTCTTGGTATTCCTAGTGCTTCACTCTCGGCTTGCAAACAGCAAAGGCACAATGAATGCGTGCTGACCTCCTCTAAACTTTCCAGGAACTCTCCATAGCATCCTGTCAGCCTTCGCACAGACCAGAGAGAAAGAAGGATCAAAGGGAAACGGGGAGTAAAGAAACTTTCCTGGGATAAGTCACACTGCACAGAAGAGCACGCTGACCATATGAATCAGATGTTCTTCTTACAGAATCCTTCATGCCTGTGTCAACCAGTCAACTCCAAAACATGTCTGGATGTGATAAGGTCAGAGATCAAGGATTAGTGGCTCAGAGGGAGAAGAGAGAGAACATGTCTTCACTGCCCACTCTCTTTTGCACGTGGGGGTATAAGTATCTTGAAAATAAAACAAGGCACCAGGAGCCTGTTGCCCTCACCTGTGTGCCCAGCACCAGTGCCTGCTGCTTTTCTGTCATGTCTGGTAGACAACATCAAGAGAATCAGTCTGCAAGCTGCAGGTAACAGAGCAGTTTTCAGGGGATCTATAATCATGTTACATAAAGTGGGGGTTTATATAAAGTTGACAGACTGTGCTGATGTGAGCCATTTACAGTTCAATTGTAACAGCAGTCTGGCAAGCAGCTAGCTTTATCTGGGATATGATGTACTTTGGATTCTGCTATCAAGTCAGATTTAGAATAACAATCTGAAGGGAACACAATACTCCCCTTTAAAAGTCTGACTTCTCTTCCTCAGATTCAAGCAAAAAAAGCTAGAAGAGTCTGCATAATCCCAGCAAACTTTTCATTACTTTTTACAGAAATGAAAAATATCTAAAATTATTCTCCAAGGAAAGCATATTCAAAACACAAAACTCAATTTCCTACAATGGACAACAAATTCTTTTTTTAAAAAAATGTTTCCTTAAATTAAAAAAAACTTTACCAAATGAGTTAATATTTCAATATTTTTAACATATGTTTGCTAGATACCATAAAACACACAATAAAAATTCTATACAGGCACTAAATTATGAAAGGGACTCAGATTATTGGTTTATATATGTCACATGGGTATAAAAAGACAGAACCATTCTCCATAAACCTGGGAGTATACTATCACCTGATTTAATTTTTAAGTACATTCTCAAATATTTATTTCAAGTATTTTTCCCATCTTATTTGAGATCCTTCAGGGTTTTTAAAAATAGTTTTACTATGCTTAACTTTTATAGTTAAATATTTTAATAGCTTTCTTTCAGAGTATGGGAGAAATAGAATGGTATGCGTATGTAACAGGAAAACGCTCTATCTACCATAAGGGTGTATATTACTAGCCACCCTTGTTTTTCCGTTCTTGTAATTCCATGGTTCAGTTTTATATATGAATATTTGACCTATGTAGAATTCACGTAGGCGTAGGGCAGTCAGTACTTAGCTTTCCTTCCTGAATGACTGCCCAGCTTTCTTTACATGGTTCATCAACTGGTCTATTTCTCCACTGTTGCCTTTGTCACGTATTTTATTCACCTATGAACATGCATCTCCTCTGAGACTCTACTGTATTTCATCCTTCTAGCTGTCGCTGTGCCCGAGGAACAATACAGCCCGTTTTCCTTCTTCAGAATTATTACTACATTCATTGACTTTTTTCAGAATATTGTTAACCATATTTATGAACCAAGATTGTCTTTCATATTATTTAGTCAAGTTACCTCCAAAAGTTCCACTTGGGGTTTGATTACTATCAAACACGTCAATTGAGGTTTAAATCACTGCCGTGTTTCTAGTCAAGAAAATACAATTTTTCATTTTTTGCTTTATATCCCTCAGTATATTTTTATCACTTTCTTCCCAGATCATATATATGTGTGTGTGTGTGTGTGTGTGTATATATATATATATGTATGTATGTATATATATATATATATATATATATATATATATTTCAAGTTTATCTCTAAGTATTTTGAGTTTGGTAGCATAAATTATAATTTGGCCACATCCTCCTTATCAAGGTTCAAAAAAGATCATACCTTCCTACTTTCAATCAGCATACCTGATTGTACCATTCAGCATACAATGAATGTACCATTCATTGTTAAGTTTTAGTTTTCTCAAAACAAGTATTTCCTCACTGAGGTTCATTAGCCACAGCCTTTGGAACTTTATCATTTGTAGCTGCCTGATACCGTTCAAATATCTTAACGTTCTGATAGATGCTCACACTGGGAGTCCAGCCTGGTCAAAGTAAAATTAAGCAAAATAAAACCAAAACAAGAGACATTACTCTTTCCAGATTCACTTGCAGCTTATAGTGTAGGCTTCAAATTTAGGTTGTCCCAAGCAGACACACCCACAGAAGATTCAGAGACATAAAATATGTTGAAAGTAGCAACAAAAACCAGTGGCCCTGTGTAAGCAGACTGATCCGTCAAATGTGATCATGGAGGCATCTAATTCTCCAGGAGGTGTCTGTCTGTAGCCAGCTTCTGACACGTGGGATTCAGCACAGTCAGTGAAATGAGGCAAGTCCTGCAGGGTGGAGAGGCAGAGTTCTGAGTTATATTGATGGAGAATATGTTGCATTCTGATCTGGTCCAATAAGTTTTATAGAGATTCTGAGAGCTACTGATGATACATTTAATAAATTTTTGTTCTCTTTAAACAATCCAGAGCAGAATCTGTAGTTTGCAACTAAAAGCTCTAACCAACTCATAAACAAAACATAGTAGTCACCAAAAAATCACTATAAGCAAAAGTAAACACATTTTGTCTGTTCTGATTTTGTAAGTCCCTAGGCATATATTTAATTATGGCTTTTACCAGGCCTCCAGCTAGTAAACAAAGTTTCTGTTTGAATTCCTTAAGTGCTGGTAAACTTGGCTTCGTGGTGTGAAAAACAAACACACTTTCATAACACAGAACTTTGATCCTTCAGTTGTTTAATTTACCAAGTGCTTTGGAGAAAAAGTGTGAATTTGTTAATTTGGAGTTTTTTTCAGCCTGGTTAATCTTGGTCATCAGTATGTAAGTATAGCTGTAGCATAAGCTTTAAATTTAGGTTGCATGAAGCAAATACACCCATAAAGATACAGAGACATAAAACATGCTTGAAGACACAAACTTAATATTCATACATAACTATTAGTCCACAAATAAAACAATAAACACATTTTTTTTCTAAATCACGTACTGGTCCCAGCCATACTATTTGCCATCAATAACTCTACATGTCTTTCTGGGTTTCCAAGTCTTGTTAATATCCTAAAGACACCAACTTTCCACAGTCAAGTATGGTTGCTATCTATAGCTTTGGTTATTGGCTTCCCATTCCTGAACACCAACTGAAGGTTAAAGCAAACAAGTAGGAAAAAAAAAACTCTTTAATATTGCTAGGTGTGCAGGATGGGGTCCCTTTGCCTTTCTCCTATCATTTTTGAAACTGAATAGTGAAATACCTCTTCCATTCTTCCTTAGTCAAAGTCCAAAAACATCTGGGACTTCCTTAACTGAGAGTCAGATCACGCTTACTCATTCCTAGAACACTCCATACTCTGTTCAAGACATCAGCTGGTCATTACTTAATATCTAGAGGAACAGATATTAACAGAGGATTAAGTTCCAAAAACTCACATCAACCTTGGGTGCTACCTTATTTCTCTAACTGTGTCTCCAGAACCTAGCACAGCCACTGCCACACACAGGGTGCACAAGCAATATTTATTAAATGATGCCTTGACGTGAGATTATCACTGGCTACTATATTAGACATATATGAAAATGTATTATAACTAAATATATTATAACTAAATTAATAGAACTAAGTTCTATTAATGTGAGGTGGTTTTTGGTTTAAAGAGCAAAAGCGTTCTCAATCAATACATATTTTTCCTTCTGAAATTTATTGCTCAAAATTTTCTCGATAAACGATAATTCATATTCATTCTAAAACTGTCTCAGCTGAATACTTTCTTGCAAATATTACATCTCTGCTTATCTAAGCAACTATATACACTACAAATAACTTCTTCAAGTGAAGAAATCAACAGGGACCATCTAACGGTTGAACTAAGACAGTTAGCCAATGCCCCAGTGGGATTATCTAAATTGTTTTATATATCAGAATCAATATTTATAGATTCCATATTAAAATATACTTATGTGCAAATATTTATTTCAAGTTGAAAAGTCCGACTTTTTTCTGATCCAGCTAACTTGCCATGATGTCTACACATAGTGCTTTCCTGTGAGGATATAGCTAAATGGAATATTAGATACTAGTTTCTTTGACTGTAAATAAATCACAATTTAGGCAGCTGCTGCACACTTTCTTTTTTGTACAATGATTCATTTTTTTCCCACTGCCCTTTTATCAGCAACAATTACAGTAAAAATTAATAGCAAATAGGAAATCAAGAATAATTTTACCCCCCAAATTGAAGAAGATAAGCAGGGTTAAAACCTTGAAGGTAGTGGCTTTTATAAGTACTTTCTTGAAATCATTTATCTATTGCTTCAGACTAACCATGTTGCTTGGAATTATTGACTTGCCTATAAATATAATTAAGAAACATTTTCTTTTCATATAAAAACAGATGGGCACTTGTTTTCTAATAAAGCAAAAATGATGACAGAATGAAAAAGGGAAAAAAAGGAAGCCTTCCAAAATCTGTGAAACTACTATTGCTGCTGCTTCTTAAAGAGTAAGGCAGGGTCTTTGCTGGCCCCTTCCCACACTGGGAAATGATCTCCTCCGCTTCCAGCACATTTTTAAAAAATCTTATGGTTCAGTGTCTGCATATCACATTGAAAAGAGAAGGCAGAGCTCTCAGTAAGCATTTTTAAAAGATGAGTTTGTTGTTAGAGGTCTTTCAAAGATACTGTGAGGGAAATCTAGTGGATACTATTTGGAAAAGAAAAAGTAAGTGATGGTTATTATTTGTAGGTAGCCACTTTTACCCATTTCTTTGTTATTTCAAATTTATGTAAATTCCAGTCATCTCTTTTCCTTACATATCATACTAAAGACTGAGGTAGATGATTTTTTACACAGGAATATGATGAAAAAAAGAAAGTAAAACAAAACCTAATAAGAACCAATTTCAATCAGTACCTAGGAAAATGTCAGTCTGTTAACAATTATCTATTAAATAGCCATTTTGTGTATGGAGTGTTGGAATAGATTCTGTATGGGGAAATGGGAAGCAAAAGACATTAGCTGTGCTCCCTGAAGCACTCAAAATCAGGCAGGCACAGAACAAATAGAAAAATAACGGCTTACAAAGTTGTAGGAAAATATAGGTGAACAACCTGAAGATTCCATGTAAGAGCAAAATCAAAGATGTCTGATTCACTCTCTTTACTTTCACGGTGCAGTTCTCCCCAGGCACCTTCTGGGTCTTCACTCTTTTGCTTCAACTTATAGAACAGATGCGAGGACAGAGAGCAAGGTCAAACCGATGACACCCTCACATCAGTCTTTCATCACGCAAGCATCTGAACTGTTCCAACCCACTCAATGCCTGGAATTTAAATGGTTTCGTGGCCCGAATCTACATTCAGAAAGCCATCAATTTAAATTTTATTTTCTATCATTATCTGATTTATTAAAAACAATTCACTTCAACTAATATTTTTATTGGGTTCCTTAAGAGAAAACAATTTGAAAGATAAAAGTTTCTTCAGTTGTGAATCTTGGCCAACTGAGCAGAAGAGAGCGTGAAGAATGAAAGCTGGCTCTGGCTGCCCCCCTGGAGCATTGTAAAGCGCATGGTGCGACTTCTCTTGCTTCTCTTCCTAGGGAGCTGTCCAAACACAGGGCAATTTTTGAAAAACAGTGCAAGATGAACACAGAACAGCAACCTGGAAAAACTCACCAAGCATGCCAAACAACCCATGTTCTTCGCTTTTCCTTCCTCTTTCCCTATTATTTTTTGACAGTGAGAACCCTCAAACTAGGATCACATGCATTAAACTCTTTCAAGACAACTGCCTACCTCAAAAACAGCAAGCTCCTAGGGGGAGCAGAGTAAGAGGTAAGCTGGCTCTTTTGCAGAGAGATGGCAACTTCTGTAGATGCCAGTGTTTTGCTGGGCTTGGGGTTTTTTAAGTACTCAGAGAAAAATCCATCTGCCCTTAATCTGGAAATGACTCAGTGATATTGAAGCTTTTGTTTAAAGCTCACAGGACTGCTATACATTGACTTGTCTGCCTAAATGTGAAGCTCACGCTTTCATTAGACAACCAAGTGAGAAAATTATGAGAATAACAGAACTATGTTTTTAAATAACCATTTATTGTCATCCAGTGTATTTAACTTAATATCTTATGTCTTCCTTGACATCTAGTTAAAATGTTAGTCTCATCTCACTGAAATTGATGAAATCTAAAATGTATAATTAATGACCTCCTTTGCAGAAGAGTAGAAAATTAACTTTATTTCTTTTAGAAAAGGTGTTATTCTCATGAATAACCAAATTTCTCTAAGTTGTTGGAAGTAGTTTAGCTTAATAGTCTTATAAAAAAAGATCACAGAATTTTTATTCTTCCTTTTGCAAAAGAAATAAAAGCTGCATGTACTGTAACACCAACCTCAAAGTTGAAGGCTAGGTGCTGGCTACTTCCATTCCAGCCCCCTCCGTCACCTGTCATGTCTTTTTGTTACTGTTTTACATGCTACATACCTCTCTGTCTACCGCACACATGCGCGCGCGTGCGCACACACACACACACACACACACACACACACACAGGCAGTAAGCTTTTGGGAAACAAGCCCATAGCTCTCATCTTGCAGTCCAACAAAGTGTACGTAGTAGGTATTCACAGAATATCTGCGCACAAATACTGCAACATTTGTATTAATTGCTGACATTGCAGCCCTGATGACAGCAAGACTTCCAAGTGGACAGATGGTGTGTGAGCAATCCCTTTGCCACTTCTGTCTTTCCTCAACCTGGCCTGGAGCTGCTGTTGGAGTGAATAATGTATCACTCCTTACCGCTAAGGCTGCCTTGGATCCAAGATAGATATTATATGTGCCAAGGTTGAGAGATCATACAGGAAGAGATTTGCACTGCACAGTGTCTTGCTCCAAAGATAAACATGGCCCTGGAGAAACCCCTCTTGACTTCTCCAGTCCCTGCTGTTAGGAGAGTCTAGTGAAGCCCTGTAAAGGAAATGGCAGGTTCCATAGACAATGTGAACATGCATTAGAAGGATGGCCCCATATTCTAGGTTTGTTGGTGAAGGAAAGATGTCCCAACTGCTAAAAATTTGCCTAGGGAAGAACAGACACAACAGTGGTGAATGTCACAACTTTAAGGTCACTTATGTTTCTGCCATCAGTGATATAGGCCTCCATCCAGTCCACATCAGTTAGTACATGTGGTTTCTCACTGCAAATTTCTACTCCACCAAAGTTAACATGAGGGACCATCAATAAGGAATGAGAAGACAGAAACAGGAACACCTTGGGTCCAACCTCCCCAGCTCTGAGAATGGTAGCACCTAGAAGAAAAATAGAGACAGCATGTGGCTATGGCCAAAGGAGAATCAAAGCCCTACTCCTGCACCAGAGGACCTGAAGCATCTAGCCCCAAGGACCAAGCACATAGCAGAAATACTCCCAAGCACAAGACTCTCAAAGCAAGACAAAGTGGGCTCAGACAGAATTGCAATGACCTGCTAACAAAGGGAGGTTGTGCTGGGATTCCACACACAAATCTACCAGTATACTGGGAATTGTTGGTGGCCCTAGGCAGTTTGGATTTCCTTTTTCTCACTTCCAGCAGATTCTAGAAGGAGGCGGGGACCTTATAAGACTCATGTGCATGGCTTTGAGGAACGGTTTTTAATTTTGATTGTTTGCTTCCCAGAATCAGAATCAGAGAAGTGTCCACTTGTTTTGGGAAGGAGAAGAGCACTGATGTGGTAGATGGCAAACAGGGTGGCGGAGACAACACTGGGGAAGGCAGCAGAGAAAGGTCACAAGGAAGTCTACAACAACTCCAACAGCAAGAAAGGAAACTAGCTGTGGTTGCAGGAGAAGCGTCTCTGAGACCAGTGCAAAGGGAAACCAGAACAATGCAAAAGGTTATATTAACATATTACATTCAGCAAGTAGCACAGGTGTTTGAGTACCTGAGAGACTCCTGGGAATGAGGAAGCCAAGGTAACAAGGGAGGCAAATCTCACTGAAGAAAACAAGCAGGTGCCACACTGTCCTCACGGTGTGCTAAGCTGCCCATGAAGAACATGACTGTCATGGCTGGACTGGATGGCAGAACCTGGCCTTCAGGAAGAAGCTGTCTGTGTGAGACTAGCGCTTTACCTAGATGCCTTGTGTGTGGGCAGAAGAGAAGAGGAGGTTATTGATATCATTTTAAAAAGACAAAACTATATACAAAATTTTCATAGTTTTTGTTAGCTTTGGTATGTTACTGAGCTATAGCTTGGGTATATGCTTATATGTGGTGTATATATACAGCATATATACTCCTATATAGTGAAAAGTGTGTGTGTGTGTATATATATATATATATACACACACACACACATACATACACATATATACATAGCTCTTTAATGGATTTTCTAGATCCTTTTTTAATTTTTGCTCCTTAGCATTTTTTAATACTACCAGATACAACATCTTCTTCACATTGTCTTTTATGTATGAGCAGGCATTTAGTTTCAAAATTCTGGGGGTTCACCCTCCCCAAAATTGGTAGCTGAGCAATATGGAATAGTACCAAGAACAAAAGCAGCACAAAAACAGCCACATAAAGATCATAATTTGGACTCAAAAAACTAACCGAAACTATCCTCAGTAATTATAAAATATAGCTTTAAATTCATGTCTGAAATTTCCCCTTTGACTCGGCATCCAACTGATCTTCTTTTCTTGAGATAGGGTTCCATTTTGCAGTTCAGGCTGGCCTAGTACTCACTTTATAGCTCAGGCTGGGTTCCGACTCAAAACAGTCCCCCTGTCTCAGCCTCTCAAGTTCCTCCCAGCCTCCTCATCTTTCCCCTGCATTTCAGGCACGCACTACGATACTCAGCTCAACTGAATTTTAAAAATCAAATTCCCCAGTATTATCATTTGCTGAATAGCTATGGGATACTCAAAAGAAGAATAAACGGTGAATGATTTGATAGTTTTGAACCAATAAGATACTATAGAGAAAAGGCCATTTTTAAACACGGACCACACTGGACCATTCTCAGGCATGAGAAGACAGATGTTTGTGGCCACTCAGACTTGTCAAGGATCATTTTAATGTTTAACAGAAGAAATTTGAATATTTTTCTAAAATTTAA
Source organism: Dinomys branickii (assembly GCA_004027595.1). Taxonomy (NCBI): domain Eukaryota; kingdom Metazoa; phylum Chordata; class Mammalia; order Rodentia; family Dinomyidae; genus Dinomys; species Dinomys branickii. Next base: position 2,822 of record PVLD010007279.1, on the reverse strand, counting down.
TTAGACAAGCATCTTTGAGAGTTCAGGGCACTCATGTTCATCTCCGTCTGATTTGATGAGCAGTGTCCCTTTTTCATTCTACAGATTATTTTCCTGTAAATTTTTCTTGATAAGGTTGCATTTTTCATCGAATACTCTCTTTATGCAAATGGATGTTATTTACATGTATAAAGCTGGTTAAGAAATCAAAACGATACCCAATTGATATTTACAGGCAATTTCATCTGCTTCTTTTTCAGTTTCATAGAATGTAAATTTAGCTTTTTCTGACTCAAATTCCATTAGATTGGTACACTTAAGAGTTAAGCTGATTTTCTTTCATTAAAGTTTCATTTCTGTGGTTTAATCAGTGAACATATAATTGCTTAAAGTATTCATTTTTGTAAGATTTTTCAATAAATTATCAGGGATGTTTAAATCTAAAAACTGGTGCTATTTCTGTCCTTGTGGTCATAGATACACAGCACACTCCTTGCAGCTAGTCAGCTTGCTCTACTTTAATCTAATAAACCAGCTGGGAAAAAATGGTTCTGTTTTCTCTCTGCTGGATTTATTTATTTATTTTCTATATGAACATAGTTCTCTAGTGCCTTGTCATTTGGCTCCAAAGACCACAAACTTTTATTTTGCATTGTTCTTTGATTCATCAGGTAGTAGTTAATAACGACTGACAGCTGACTACATGCTAAGCACATAGTAATGGATTACCTCCTGTACTCATACCACCCTAAGAAACACCTTCCATTGTTGTCCTTATAAGGATAAGTAAAATAATACACAAGGAGGTCAACCTTGAAAAATAATACCTGTCTTCTAGGTATGCCATATTTAAATTAAGCACATAGGATGCGTATGTGTAAAGCATGTAGCTACACCAGGCCTGCCATGTTCTTATTGAATGCGGTGATATATGTGAAGTACACAGCACAATGCCTAGCACACTTTTGTGCTGTAAGTGTTCAACTAGAGTTATCCCTGTTGCGTTTTCTGTGTATGTGGCTCTAATACAGCAAATACCTCACTGTGTTCCAATTATGTATTTAACTAAATGACCTTGAGCAAAGTGCTTAACAGTGAGCAAGTAGTTTGACAGGATTCTTACCCAGGTAAGTCTTGTCCATCATCCGAGCTTTCAATCAGTGTATTATCCTACTAGAAAAACAATATGGCAATTCTTGTCCATCGTCCTAACTTTAAATCAGTGTATTATCCTACTAGAAAAATAATATGTAATTGATAAGCCCATCCAGTCAATGCATGTTCCACCTTATTACACCATAATGGTACACTGCGATACCTCTGTTACCACACTGATTTGAGAATATCGTCCATGGTCAAATTTAGATGACAGTATCACGGCATAAACACAAGAGGAAACCATGAATGTGGAATAAGTGCACACAGTAAAGGGTACAGTCTGTAGTAGGCACTCTTATAAAACCTAAACTCAAGACTGGACAGGACAGAAGCTGACTCATTCAACTCCAGAGAAAAGAGAAAATGTAGAAGCCAAGGTCCCAAGTCCAAAGTCCATAAAGAAAATAGGATCATAGTTATAATTTACAAAAGTTTTTAAATAGAATCATTCTCCTTTAATCTTACCAGACTGCTCTTTCTGAAACACAGATCTGATATTGTTCCACTTGTAGAAGCTTTTGATGGCTGCCTACCTCCCACGAGTTTAGTACGATGTGGCCTTGACATCTCTTAAAGATCTTTCTCCTTTCTGCATCTCGCACAAACCACTTGATGTGGCACAGAGAACTTGGGTTTTTAAGTCAGACCAACATAGATTAAAATACTTTACTCCATGTCTGCAAACTGAGTGATTTAGGGGAGACCATCTAACCTCTGCAACCCTTATATTTCTTTTATGTAACTGGGAATAATTATGTGTCACATTGGGGTAATATTACTTGGACTACATGCAGTTAAATGTAAGTCATATAACATAATGCTCAGCATATTGTAGATTTCCAGCTGACTTTAATCTCTTGTTTGTATGGTTTTTGTAACAGCAACACACAAACAATATCCAAATACTTAAAAACTTGGGGGGGGGTGTATAGCTCAGTGGCAGAAGCGCTTGCCTGGCAAGCGCAAGGTCCTGAGTTCGACCCCCGGTACCGGAAAAAAATGAAAAAAAAACCAAATACTTAAAAACTTTTAATTTCCTTAGGTCTCATTTTCCTCATCTTCAAAATGGGCACAGAAATAAGTATGTGCCTAGAAGAATTTGTATGAGGATTTCTTTTTTTTTTTTTTATTTTAAAGACAAAAGAATGGAGACATATGAACCAGAAAAGCCATAAACAATACAGAAAATACAAAGTTATACAGAATATAGTAGGGAATTAGGACTGGATGTTGTATTACATAGTTATCTTCACATTAGTTAACACAAAAACATTAAAGGAAATACCAAATTGTAGATAAGATAGTAGGGAATTTGCACTGGATGCTGTATAATATAAAGTTATCTTCACTTCTGCTAATACAAAAACGACTGAAGAAATACAGAATTATAGAGAACATAGAAGGGAATTAGCTCTGGATGCTGTCCTACATAATGTTACCTTCACCTTTGTTACTCAGTTACACAGATGATGGCCCTTTTGATCATTCAGTTTTTTCTCCTCCCTCATCTCCGTTGCCCTACCACTCAATCAGTTATCTTCCCTGTGATAATAACTGTACTCCTGGGTTTATCTATATCCTTGGACTCTCACCTTGGGAAGAGATATAGCTGCCTCAGACTATACTATAACATACAGGGGTGTATACAAACTGCCATGGTTGGAGGTGGGAAAGCACATATGCTC
>PVLD010007278.1:0-92965 GCA_004027595.1 Dinomys branickii | reverse complement strand
GTATTTTCCCAGAAGATCTGAAAACATCATATTACAGTGATATATGTGCACCCATGTTCACAGTGGCACAGTATGTAATTGCTAAATTGTGGAAGCAACCCAAATGTCCATCCACTGAGGACTGGATAAAAAAATTGTGCTACTTTTATATAATAGAGTATTACTCAGCTATAAAGAAAGATAAAATCAAGGCTTTTTTATGTAAATGATCACAACTAGAGACCATACTCCTAAGTGAAATAAATCAGACCTGCATGTGTAAGCAACGTATTGTCTCACTAGTGTAAGAACCTGAAAGAGTGAATAAAAACTAGGAGGTATGATAGACATTGTGAAATGAAAGGAAAATGCTCAAAAGTAATGGGTAACTGGGGTGTGGGAAAGGAGAAGGGAAAGAAGGGGAAATCATGTGTGTATGTTCATACAGGATAGCTAACAGCTGTACTACTGTCTGCTATTGCTTTATTGAAAGGAACAGTTAATGATTACTTGTTTGATCATTATTGCATGTCTCTATTTGTTTTCCTGAGAAACCACTTTGAAGATAACAATACGTAATACAACAACTATTGTTAATTTCCTACCACTTTGTCTGTAACTCTGTATTGTCTGTATTGTTCTTACACTATTTTGTAAATGAATATGTTTGTTAATATGTTTGTTAGTATGTTAATATGTTTTCTTCCTTTATTTTTAAAAGAAAAAAAAGACACATTGCAATTAATCCTCCTCAAAATATTCCCCCTACCCTCATACACATTAATAGAAACATTCTTACCACTTCCTGAAGCAGTTCTGGAATTTATTCTTTGTGAGTGTCTTTTAGTTACACTGTTGTGACTGCCTAGATATCCTGAGTCAATTGAAAATATTTACCTTTCCTGGTCCTGTTAACTTTGGGGACGAGCCAGGAGCTACACAGTGGCAATTCTGGTGAACAAGGTGGAGGAGGACACAGCGTCGTGTTTCACGAGTCTGCCCGGCTGTTAGCTGGCCCTTGGCAGCAGCATGCACTGTACCTCTTTAAATCACACATTGTAAAGGCCATCCTGAAAGAAGACTTCCAGAACCGCTTCAGAAAGTAGCGAGAGCAATGAAGTGTGTGTGTTGTAAGTAAGGGGGAGTATTGTAAGGGAGATTAACGGCATGCATCTTTTACTGTACTAAAAATTTTAAAATTTAAACATGACTGTACACCTTATGACACCTCATACATTGAAGTATTTGTGTTTGAAACATACATTCCAGTGATTTTAGACAAAAAGACCCTCCAGGTAACCACTCCACTGTCGAGATGTACAATTTCCATCACCCCATGATGTATCTGCAAGACCCTTCCCTAGATCCTAACTCCAAGGAAAACATTATTATGATTATTTTTTAATGCTGGGGACTGAACCTCGGGCCTCATACATGCTAGCCAAGCACTCCGCACCTAATTTTTCTAATTTCTACCAGTCCGTTATTTCTTTCAAGAGACTAGTACTTCCAGTTGGAATTTTTCACATGAGATAGGCAAAAAGTGTGCACTCTTTTGTGTCTGGCTGCTTTGGCATTTTACCCATGTTGTATCAGTAGTTCGTTGATTTATGTTGCTGAGTTACAGCCCATCACATGAATAACAAATTATGTTCCTTCTGCTAATGGATATTCAGGTTTTTTTTATGAATAAAACTGCCATGAACATTCATGTAAATTTCTTTGCATGGCCATATGGCTTCCTTTCTCTTAGATAAATACCTGGAAGTGGCGCTGCAGAGTCAGAGGGCAGGTGTATATTCAATTTATAAGAATCTGCCCAATCTTTTCCCAACCTAATTCTACTGTTTAAGGTTAAGGCTGCTTTGTTTAGGAAGCCTCTCACTCAGCTCTTGGTTGACATTAACTAGACATAAGAATTTTAAGAAAACAACTCAATTAATAAGAATAAATTTAATATAACTTAAGACTCTAATAGTAATGAAAGCTCCTTTTCCTCTGGTGTTGGGTACTGTGAATATGCCGACTCAGGATGAATGCAAAGTCTTTACGTTTTCTCATACAGAGGTCAGATAAACCAGCTTTCAAACTGCAGTTTGTTAGATGTTGCCCAGCTTCCCACCACGATACTTATACTACTGTGCGTTTCCATTAGCAATATACGAGAGCGTCTGCCCAACTCCCCGTGGACAGCCTGCTATGGCTTGGGTGGGTTAGTCCTCACCGAATCCCACGTTGAAATGCAGTTGCCAGTGTAATGGTGCTGGGAGGTGCTTGGTTTGTGGGGCTCCACGACAAATGCACGGATGTAGTTCCCACAAGAGTGGATTAGTTACCGTGGCGGTTCAGAGCTTTCTGGCCCTCTCTGTCCCCTCCTCTCCTTCACACAGGCTTGCCCTTCCCCTCTCCACCATGCGTCACAGCCCCACACATCCCCCGCCAGAAGCCACGCAGCTGCTGGCTGCACATTCGTGGACCTCGCAGACCCCAGAGTCACGAGCCAAAATAAACACTTTTCCCTTACGAATTACCCAGGGACATTGTTATAGCAACAGAAAAATGGACCAAGACAGGGCTCTTTTTCTTCATAAATATTAACTTCTTTGTCCTTTCATTCAGATGTGAATAACCACGAAAGCCTGGCTGGCATTATAATACCGTTTGAGCTAAGAGCTAAGCTTGCTAACCATGTGAACCCCCAATGGCAACGTAAGCATAACTGCACACACCCAGCAGTGACCATGATTATATCCTGTTGCAGCTTAGAAAACCCCAAGGAGAAGCAGACTGTAAAATCCTGGAATCTCTCCCTATTAGAGTACACTCAACTCTATTATACATGTAAACTGTAGCTCTTATAAATCCTATAGTCCATCCATTGACCTTTGACCCAAGTCAAGTATCCAATAAAGGACCGCACTTTCTTTAACAGTAAGTTCGGAAACAATGGGAGGGGTACTGGATAACTCTGTTTAGGAAAGAGCTGATTATGTCAGTATGGCCAATGGAAAGGTATAGTTCCCTTATCTTTGTCCTAAGATAGTACCGAGGTGAGTACAAAAGAAAAAACAAGCATTCTTAGCACACCTAGATGCCCCTCCCACCATTGTTTGCAACTCTGTACGTGTTTTATATTCTTAGCAGAACCCACCTGCTCCAACTTCTCAGAGGGAAAAAAAAAAGGAGAATGAAAAAGAACCCACACACTCAAGAGGGATTCAAATTATCCACAGCACAAGGGCGTGAGGGCTGTTATAAGAAGTGTTAATCCGAGTCATAAAGTCATATGACAAGCAGACAACTTTTATCCTTACAGATTAGACTTTGTCTCCTTGAAAATAAAAACCAACACCTGCGTGGCTAGGGGTATCCGCTGGGGAGGCTAAGCTGACTTTCCCAGGTTGGCCTGGGGCTGTAGGGAGCAGCAGGACTACAAAGCATAGGGAAGACCAAACTCCCACTAGCGAAGGAGGGGCCTCGGCACACCCAGGTACTTACACATGGAGGGACCCCCGGGACGTGTGCCAATGGAGAGCTGCTTCCCACCTGGGAGTGAGACCAGGACTGACTCCTGGAACTCCACATCCTTCTGTACTATTTAAGATTTATACAAACAGCATGGATTTCTTTCATCAGCCAACTAAAAATGCACTGATAGTTTTCAAATTGTTATATGTAATTAGTGTGTAGCTTTGCACTGTGGTCCTCTCCAGTAGTTTGGAATATGCTTGTCCTTTGGAAATTTGATTGACCAGTATAGCTAAATATGATAATTGTTAAGGTTAAGCGAACATACACAGTGATTTGTGAGACTGTTATTTATTTCTGATTTCTCAGTGTTTTTATTAATTAAAAGCTAAATTACATGACTAAAGCAAAACTCCAAAAAGTACTTTGTGACTGTGACTCTCAAAGATAATTTGTCCACTGCAAATATCTCAAAACTTTAGTGTAGAGTGAATGAAATACACAGGAGGCTAAGACTGTCTTCCTCTTGCCTGCAGTACCTAAGATATGGAACTGTGGCATATAATCACTAAGCAATGCAAAATGAGTTGGATAATATTAGATTTTTTATTATTCTTGTTAAGCTAATGTTAAAAATGATATTAAAATGTGTTTTTTAAGACAAAGAGCTTAAGCAAAAACAAGTATAAAACCTCCCATGTAATATAAACCCAAAGCTAAACAATCAATTCTTTTAAATAACAATTTTTAGGCCAGGCATGATGCCTACTCGGGAGGCTCACGCGAAGATCACTGGGAGTTCGAGGCCAGCCTGGGCTACATAATGAGTTCAAGGCCAGCCTGAACTACATGTGAGACCCTGTCTCAATAAATAAGTAAATAAACAAACAAATAACATTTCTTGTATATTTAGCATTGCTTTGAACCTTCTGACTGACACAAAAACAAAAAGTGAAAATGAGAGTTATGGGAAACAAAAGATGTGAGAATTGTCACAATTTGCAGATGATGACCATCAGGCATTTTTTAACAAGCATTTATGGGGAACCTGTGCATTAGGAGAAAACATGGGGATGTAGGATATCACTCACTGGGGAGGGTGCTTTATGGTTCCATCTTCAGTACCACAAAGGAAAGAGAGAAGAAAATCAACTAGAAAACTATTAAACTTAGTAATATTTCTATAGATGGCAGGTGTCTTGGTTACTTTACTCTTGTTGCTGAGACAAAATACTCAACACCCAAAATGAAGAAAGGAAAGGTTTATTTAGCTTACAGTTTGTGGAGGTTTCAGTCCATACTTGGCTGGTTCTGAGGCAGAGTGGCACATGGCAGAGGGCAAACTTCATGGCAGCAGAGCACAGCAAAAACAACCAGCAAAAGGGAGGAATGGCTGCAAGCAGCCTCTTCTCTTCCCTTACATTGTAAACAGGTTACCCCCACCCAGGGGGCGTGTACCTCTCACACAATCTCCATGCCCTCCTCTTCCACAGGCTCAGGATGTATACAAAGTAAGCACCTTAGCTTCCTCCTGAATCACTCAGCCAAACCTCTAGACTCCCCAAGTTGACACAATGTATCAACCATAACTGCAGGTTATAACATAAGTAAGCCGAAATCAATACCATAACCCTCCAGCATCAGTGAGAGACAAATGTAGTAAGAAAAAAGATTAGTCACAAGATAAATAACAAGAAAAAGAAAAATCCCACAAATTGCTTAGGGACAACCTTTACAAAGAATGTGTGAGAACTACATGATGAGAACTAGAAAACTTCCCTGAGAAATATAAAATTTTAAGTGGGATATATTTCTAGAAGGACAAAAAAATTTTTAACTGTAAAATACCAATTCTTTCCAAATTATGGTCTCAACACAATTCTATTCAAAGTTACAGTAAGTTTGTGAAGATGAGGGTATTAACAAAATGATTATAAAGTTTATTTGAAAGAATTAAAAAGGCTAGAAGAGTAAAAACTTTTAAAATGATTTATGAGAAGGGGAATTTCTCCTAGGAGATAATTAAAGATGTAGCAATGGGAATTTTTCTGGCATATATTTAAAGATCTTGGCAATAATCAAAATATGTGGAACTAATATAAAAATAAATAGAAGGAAAAAACAAGATCTAGAAACATTATAAATTCCCAAATAACTTAATGTGTAAAGAAGGAGGAAGCATCAATCTAGAAGGAATATTTTATAATGTTACTGAGAAAATTGAGCCTCACTTCATGTATCAGGGAAGATATGTACCAGAAATTTAAAGTTAAAAAAAAAAACAAAACACTGGAAGGTACTAGAAGAAAACTGATGATTATTTACTCATTCTCTACTTGAGGAAGGATGTGAAAGCAAGAGTAGAAATCATAAAGTAAAATATCTATAAATTTTACTACAGTTTTGTTGTCATTTGCTTTTTTATGACAAGGTCTCATGATATAGCCAAGGCTGGCCTCAAATTTGTGATCCTCCTGCTTCAGCTTCCCAAGGGCTGGGGTTACAGGCTTATGCTACTACACTTGACTCATTAAATCTTTATATATTCAAAGGCTCAGACTATAGCTCAGTAGCAGAGCATTTGCCTAACATGTACAAGGTCTTAGATTCAATCCTCAGCACTGCCAAGAAACATAAAAGCATCAAAAACAAAATTATTAAGTAAATGGCAAGCTGGAAGAAAATACCCACTATAAACCTCCTGAAAGCTTACTATCTTTACCATGGGAAAGAAATCGCCCAAAAAAACTTTGTCCCAAACCATACATGAACAAATCACAGTGCAAAAATTAAAACGGCTAGTAAATATATTAAAAGTTAGTGCTGTACTCAGGCATGGTGACACACGCCTGTAACCCCACCATTGAGGGACATGGATGACTTAGTGAGACCCTGTCTGAGAATAAAAAATAAAAGGACTCGGGGTGGAGCTCAGAGGTAGAGCATTCCTGGGTTCAATCTCTAGTATCTGCCATCCCTTGAAAAAATTAATACCATTTACTAGTAATTTTTAAAATGCAGTTAAAATGAATAATATACCATTTTTATCTATTAAATGAGTAAAACTTAAAATAATAAACAATAAAAATAGATATCACCGAAGTGTTAACAACATCATGGGTATTATACCGTGCAGGTAACAGGCATTATCTTAAAAGAACCCAACAATTTCCATCATTATCTGTAGGGAGCTGCTGAAGTTGGCAGTACCTTGGTCCTGAGAGAAGTACCCTGGTCCTGAGAAAAACATCCTGCCTAGACAATTTCAGTCATTAGTTGTTAGACAACCTTATGTCTCATGACACTAACTTTGCAAAAGTGTAAATAAGTGCCCCAGTGGTAATTGTCCAGTCTTTTTCTCACATCCAGAAAGAGGCCCCCGCCTGACCTCAGCTTTTGTCTCTTGTCTTTATTTTCTAAATGCCCTTGCTGTTCTTCAGAATACCGAGAGCTGTGCAGGTTTGTGGCAATTATCTCCACTTAACACGTAAGTAAGTGAACCCCAAATGCTTAAGAAGAGATCAGATGAAACAGGACCTGCTATACCTTATTGATGGGTCTCTAACATGGTACAAGTTTCCCAGAAGGCAATCTGGCCAAAATATATTTTAAAATTTAATAGATGCATACTCACTGTTCAGTAATATTTTTTAGAACTTTATATAAAGAAATACATAAAATGGGTGACATATATGTAAAAATTTTCAAGCAAATATGCTTCCTGCATTATTTAAAATAACACTAATAATTAAATATTATACTACATGGAAGAACCTATATGACCAGCAGTCAGGCAATAGTTAAATTATAGTACAAAAAAATTAAAAAACTATGTAGCCATTCAAATGCTATTGATGGAGGTGTTTCAAAATATATAGGACTGTTTATAATATAATTTAATTGATTGTGTAGTTTTTAAAGGTATACATAATTATATCTGTATTGTGAATACATAGTATGTAAGTATCTGTCTATATCTATGTCTACATATAGAAAGCTATATCTTTTTTTTTTTTTTGCGGTATTGGGGATTGAACTCAGGACCCTGCGCTTGCTAGGCAAGCGCTTATTCCACTGAGCTATATCCCCAGCCCCTATATCATTTTAATTGTGTAAAAATGTCAAAAGAAAAAACTGGAAGGACATATCCTCAAAGGATAACTGATTATTACTAGGAGATGGAATTAAAGATCTTTTCTGTATTTTTCTATATTTTCCAAGTAGTATACAATGTATATGTATAATTTTTTCTGTGCTGTTTCTACTTACTACCACTTTAAAATATTTTAATGGATATACAATATGGCACAGTTTGAATGTTGTGTGTTATCCTGTGGCCCTGTGTTAAAGACTTGGTCCCAAGGGTGGTCCCACTGAGAGGCCATAGAATCTTTAAAGGTGAGGACTAGTGGGAGGTCTTTAGGTTATTGTGTTGTGTCCTTAAGGGAACTGCAGGGCACTGCCCCTGCATTTTTGCTGCCTGACTCTTGATGTAAGCGGTTTTGACGTAAGTGGCCCACTTTCCACTCTCACCATGATGTGCTGTGGGCACAGCAAGAAGGCCAACAGAATTCAGACTGGAACCTCCAAATATGGGAACCAAAATAAACCTTTTCTCTTTATACCCTGAAGATCTCTGGTGCTTTGTCAGGATAATAAAAAGCTGACAAGTAGACAATAAAATACATTCTTTAAGTGTATAGTTGTATGGTTTTTGGTGGGGGTGTTTGTTTTGAGACAGGGTCTCACTATGTCATGCAGGCTGGCCTTGAACTCACCATGTAGCTCAGGCCGGCCTCAAACTGAAAGTGATCCTCTGCCTCCATTTCCCAAGTGCTGGGATTAGAAGCTTGAGCCACCACAGCTGGCAGACAATCAGTATGCAAAGTAGTCAGTTACCCCTGTAGTTGAACCACCACCTACCCTTAACCCATGGCAACCAGCCATTCCCATAATTCTACTTCTTCCCAATGGCATGTAAGGGGAATCACTTAGTGTGTACCTTTTGACCTGGCATCTTTCCCTTAGCACAATGCACTTCAGATCTATGAGTGTTGCCATCTGTATCAACAATTCCTTTATTATTGAACCTTCATTGCGCAGATGTGCCACAGTGTGTTTATCCATTCCCCAAGTGAGGTATATTTAGGTTGTTTCCAAGTTTAGTGGCTAAGATTAAGGCTGCTATGACATTCACATACAGCTTCTGGAGTAACCGTGAGTTTTCATTTTCAGGAGAATGGGATTCCTGAGTTGTATAGCAAATGTATGTTTATTTCTTTTCTTTTCTTTTTCTTCAGACAGGGTCTCACTATGTAGTTGAGGCTGTCCTTGAACTTATTAGACTGGCCTTGAACTCATGGCAATGCTCTTGCCTCAGCTTCCCAAGTGCTGGGGTTGCAGGCATGTGCCACCACACCCAGCAGCAACTGTATGTTTAATGTCTCAGGGAGCTGCCAGCTGTTTCCAGAGTTGCTGTCCCACTTGCCATTCCCACCGACAATGTGTGAGGCACCAAGGCATTCTGGCTATGAGTTGATCTTACCATTCATTCTTTAAGCCATTTTAACAGATGTGCAATTTCCCCAACAGGTGTGCCATTTCCCTAATGACTATTGTTGAGCATATTTTATGTGCTTATTTTCTGTCTGTATGTCTTCTTTATTAATGTGTCCATTTTTTAAGCCTTGGGTTGTCTGAGGGTTTTATTGTTGAGTTCAAGAGCTCTTTATGTATTCTAGATAGAACTCCTCTATCAGCTATGTAATTCAGAATGTTTTTTCCAGTTGTTGGGCTGTTTTTTCATTCTTTTTAACAGATCTTTTGCAGGGAAAAAATTTAATTTTTCTTTTGAGACAAGATCTCATTATGTAGCCCAAGCTGGCCTCAAACTCACAGTGATCTGACGCTCCGGAAGCATGTACCACCACGCCTGTTTTCAATTCTTATAAAGTATAATTTATCAAATTCTTCTTTCACAAATCATACACTTCTTGTTCATCTAAAGAATTCTGTCTAAGATTACAAAGATTTTCTGCTATGTTTTCTAACAGATTTCTAATTAGGTTTTCCATTTAGAGTCCATGATCACTTTGAGTTACTTTCTGTATATGGGGTGATGTACAGCCTTACACCTTCCTCTGTCAAACTGATTTCATACCTTAGTCAAAAATCAATTAGTCATATCTGTGGGGGATGATTTCTGGATTCTCTTTGCTGGTCCACTGATCTGTAATTCCATCCTTTTCACAATGGCACTCTGTCTTGATTCCTTTGGTTTATAGTACATATTGAAATTATTTTATGTAAATCCTCCAAATGTGTTCTCTTTCCAAAAAAGGTGGTGATTAGAATTCTTTTTGGCCTATTACAGTTTACCTTTTAGCCAACTCTGTGTTCTATAAAAATGCCTGATAGACTTTCATTGGAGTTATGTTTAACTCACGATCAATTTAGGAAGAACTGATACCTTAATGCTGAGTCCTCGCAACCTTAAACACGGACCACATATTAATTTTATAAACATAGTTTTAAAAATCTTAATGAAACATCACATAACGATCCCCCCTCCCTATTCCTTTTGCTTCTTTTTTGGATCACAGATTTGCAAAGCCACAGAAAATGATCAGGAAACATGAACTTTCTCTTTAAAATCTAGGTTAGTTTTCCCAAGGCACTGAAGGAGAAAATGCTCCCTCCACACCTGAAGGGCAAATCAGACTGGAGTGGAATTTTCCTTCTCATTGCTGCACCATACGTCCAGGTCTAAAAAGTCATAGCCCGAGGGCTTTTTCCTCCTTTGTTAGCAAAGCTTCTTTTAGGTCCTGAATGCATGAATAATGCAACAGACACAGAAGGGAATTAAAAGTAGAACACAAGTGCAAGACCTGAGGAAGCCCGTCTTTCCGGCCGAGGTCCTACTCCCAACCTACTTCACCGGCAGAGCAGGAAGAGAGGAAAGTGAGACAGGACATGGGAGCCACAGCGGAAGAAGGCCAGGGAAGTGGTGACGGCAAGGGTCTGGGAGGCTCAGGAGCGGGGTGGCTGCAGGGTCCTTTCAGGATCGTGATGGCTCTAGCTCCATTTCAAAGTATCTGGGGTCACTAGATCACAAACACCTCACTGGAAAATTCCCCTGGCCCCTCCCCACCTCCACCTTCTAGGCACATTATTTTTGAAATGCTGGAGAAAAAGACTTGGGTTTCACAACTAAGCCAAGCAGGTGCAAAAGAAAGCGAGTCAGTGTAGAGCCCGGAGGCAGAGAGGTTGCGAGATTGGAGGAAGATAAGCCCTGCTCAGCGCCAGCCCTGGACTGGCTTGGGATTCCCAGTCGAGGAGCTGAGAAACCTTCATTTGTGTTTATTTAATGCCTGCCTCCCCCATTAGACCATAAGCTCCAAGGGGACATCAGCCATTGCTCCTCGTCCCCAGCATACCCAAGGAGCCGCACAGGGAACTGGGGTCAACAGCAGCGCAAGCAGCGACTGGATCTGGCCTTTGTGGGGCATCTGGTCACGGACTGGGGTCACGCCGACCCCTTCACAGCCCGCCTCTGGCACTGCCCCACACCCAGCTTCCAGAGTGCTTGGGAGCGTGCTTAGTCTCAAATTGGGGATTAAATAAAATGAAACAGGCACAAGTATCTGACCGAATTCTAGCTTCCCGGGGGTACAAAAGACAAGGCCATAATGAATTTAAACGAATCGGATACAAGGTGGAAGAAAAACAGACACAAACCAAAACTGGGCCCAACAGGATCAGGGATCACATAATTCCGTCAACAAGGAAATCCACAGTGTGTCTTCTAAGCCAACACACTCCCACGCTTGGGGCCTTGTAGTTTGTTCACGTGTGTGCACTTTGTACATGCGTCTCCTTCACAGTAAAAGTCCTTTAAATATCGGGACTCTCTCACACTAAATAAAAGTGTGTAGCAGTGTTGTCACCCTGCCCTTCTAAGAGGAAGTAGTAACTTTACTAGACTTAAAAAAAAATTCAAGTACTTCGCATAAAAGGTCCTATTAGGTAGCAGACCTAAACATTTTTTCCTTAATAAAGCTTTACTGCTGTCTAAGCATTTCATATTTATTACCTCTGCATGTTTAAAAGCTACAAAGTAAGCTCTCTAAGTTTTAACTGACAGTTTTTCTTTGGAAGAAAGTGACTATTAATAAATCAACATCTCAAGTGACTTGTAAAATACTTGTAGATTTAACACATTCAAATTTCACTAGGCCTTCCCCCCAAATCAAAACTTTAAAACTCACTAGTAACACTGCTACCATTTATAATTTATACACAACTCTCTAATGGGAAATTGAACCCAATGTGATCATATATAGGCCTGAAAGCCCGGCAGACCTAACTTCCCATTCTGATCTTTTCTCGTGGTACATCCTCGTGCAAGTTTCCTAAGCTACTTATGTTTCAAATTCCTTCCCCATAAAAAAAAAAAATATATTTGCTCTTCTGATTAAAATTAATGAAGTTAACAATGTATTTAAAGCACAATGTATGATGATAAACGGGCAGGAAGTAAATGGTGGTGATAATAACCAGCATTTAAATATTATTTCCACGTCCTCCAGCTTTCCCCAGGCCCTTTCCTGAGCAAAAGGTTCCACAGGAAGAAGGAAAGAAAGGGAGATCCATCTGCCTCCCAGCTTGACGTCATTCCTGCTTTCAGGGGAGAGCTCAAGGTTTCTGCCCTGCCCAGGGAAGGGTCCTTGACCTTGGAGGACTGAGCAGGAAGTGGACTGAACAGGAAGAGCCACAAAATAGAGAAAGATCCCCCTCTCTCCCTGCTACATCCTCCCCTTCCACAAAGATCCAGCCTAGGTCACACATCTTAGCACGCCCTTGGCTCACTGAGGCTCACAAGGACTTTAACGTCCAAACTCCTACAGCTCGGCCTGTACTGACAACTGATCAGAGACTGACAAACTGTTCCAGTCCACTGCTTCACAAGCCTCCTCGCCAAAGCCCTCAGGCCCGTTGTTATGTGGTTGAAATAGACGCTCTTCATTACTGAGCTGGTGTGAAGAGCTCGGACACCCCATCATGCTCTCTCCCCACAACAGCCTGTGGACTGTGGGCTGCTACCGTGCCTTGCTCCTGGCAGGTCCTGTTCATGGACCATACTTGAGCACCTAGATAAACCACATAGGGGAAGTAGGCCTTGGAATATACACCAAAGAAAGCAGAGACACATGGAACACACAAAAACATCTATTCGGCCAGGGTTGGTGATGCAGCTCAGTACTACACACTAGCCCAGCATGCACCAGGCCCCGGGTTCGAGCCCTGTATCACAGATCTACAAAAACAAAAACCACCAACAAACGCATAAATCACCCTGCCCATTTTCTTACTGATTCTAAAAGTCAAAAGCATAAAGCAAGTCCCTGCCAAGTTATTAGATTTGTTTTGGGGTGACTGTTCAGTCCAAAGCCCTCTTCTCTAAGGACTCCTCTCATCCCAGGACTGAGCCACTGGCTGAACCACAGCTGATAGGGTCAGAAAGGCCTGTTTCCCTTGAGCTGGGCCAATCTGTGTCTCCAGAGACAGAATCTGAAGAGAGATCCAGAACGGAGAGTCAGTCTACGGCCATACCACCCTGAACGCGCCCGATCTCGTCAGAACGGAGAGTCAGTCGGTGGTGATCTCTGGAGCTGGCCGGAGACATGGGTATGTGGCCATCCGGGGTCCACACCTACTGACAAGTGAATAGAGAGCTGACCCGCAAAGGAAAGCAGAGGGATGGTACCGACGGAGCGGGGGAGCAGAGCCCAGCTACCAGGCGGCATAGAGAGAGGGAACCACGCACCTCAGGACCTGACCGTGCACCTGCAGAACAGAGGAGCTGGTCTCACTGTCTTTTCTCCACCCTCCTCTTCCCATCCTCAGTCTAATGTCTAACTTTATTTTACTTCCAAGCAGTTACCACTATACTAGGTCTCATGTGTAGCTGCCATCCCAGAAAAGATGTATCTGGAACAAAGGAAAAAGTGCTCAGGGATCTTCTCTCTGCTGGTTTTGAGGCAGGGGAGGATTGTGTGTATTTTGCTGTTATTCTTCAGTATGAGTGTGTGATGTACATGTGTGGTGGGACTTGAACCCAGGGTCTTGTGTACGCTAGGGAAGCACTCTGCCACTGAGCTAAGCCCCCAGGCCCTCTGCTGGTACTGTATATTTAAATGGCTAAAGTTTAAACATTTAAGCTCCTATTAGGAGCCTCTGGTTTCGTGCTTGGGGTCTGTGCCCTCAGACAGACTGTTAACCCCACAGGGTTTTCCAAGAGCAGACAAGAGTAGAATCCTGTGTGCAGGCCAGCACGGAGCTCTGGAGGAAATGAGTTAGGAATACATCCATTGCAAACAAATCAGATGCCCTGGGCTAACAGATTCATTCCTAACCTGCAGACCCCACTGCTATGAGCCAGAATCTGCTGTTACCCTTCTGTGCTTTTTTCACCTGTCACCATCAATGGGCAAACCTGGGAGGTGGTACACAAGTGCTGAGAGTCAACCACACTCAGGCAGCTGGTTCTACTTCTGAGTTTTTGTCTTGGGCTTTGCAAAGCAGAAAGCCGAGGTGTAGCCCCAGTGGTGAGAATTCAAATGCTTCTCCATCCACCCTGGAGAGCGGGGATTGTTCTTCTCATTTTTCATCTAAAGACTTATTGAATGCTTGGAAAGGTAGGCATTGTCCTTGATACCCTCTACCTGGGGAAACAATCACTTCTGAATAAGGGTTGCAACACTGTCTCTAGGCAACCGATTTAACTGGTTATCATGGTCTGTAACATGGGTAGTTGTCATCATCACATTTCAGCTCCTGTTTTCCTGGGCCATCGCCAAAGGCTGCCACTTCACATCATGAGTATCATGAGACGCACTCCCTCAGTCTTTGGAGCATATGAATAAATCCAGTGCCTGACTCACGTTACCAGCAAACCTTGTCAGCTCAGACACCTCCAGTGCACATGGTATATGAGGGATGATCAAAAAGATGGTGATTAAAAATTTTATATTTAAAAAAATTTTATTACAGACAAAGACACACTGCTAATACCCCCCCCTTCAAAGCTCTCTCTCTTGCTTCAAGTTCACTTTCCAAAGCAGATCTAGAAGTCCTCTTTCATGAGCATCTTAGCTAAAAATCCAGTCAATGCTTCAGGCAAATGCCATCTAACTGAAAGACAAGCTGATAAAGACATTATTTACACCCTTATCCACTTTTCACCAGATCTGGCACCATGCAACTTTTGGTTCTTCCCCAAAGTCTAAGTGACAACACAAGGTAAATGTTTTGAATCAGTTGAGGACATGGAGGCAGCCACGACAGCACAACTGAAGACATTCGTAGAAAGGGGCTTCCAGCACTGCTTCAGACAGTGGCAAGAACAATGGCATAAACCCGTTCAAAGCAAGAAGCAGTATTTTGAAGAGATTAATGGTAATGCGCCTTTTACTGTAATGAAATTTTTAAAAATGTAAACACACACCGTATTTTCTGATCATACCTCTTACATTACCTCCTTCAGTAGAGCAATGAATATGTTACTAGTTGAGACAGCCTTCAAGGTAGTACCTGTGGTATAAGAAAAATGCCTTCCCCATCTCTCAAGGCATCTCCAGTCCACTGCCTGGACACTGAGACTGTGTTAGGCTGCACACAGAATTAAATTGGTAGTCAGCTCACTTGAAAACAAAGAGATTACCTTGGGTTACCCAGAGGACTCAATGTAATCATCAAGGGTCATTAAAAGTGGAAGAGAAAAAGAGAACAAGAAGCCAAAGAGACGGCAACAGAAGAAAGCCTGGGCTAACACTGCCAGCTTTGGAAACAGAAGAACAGGGCAACAAGCCTGGGCATGCAGGAAGCTTCCAGAAGCTCCAAAAAGATTCTCCCTTAGAATGCCCAGTGCAGAAAAGCAGCCCTGCTGACACCTTGCCTGTGGCCAAGTAGGACCTGTGTCTAAGCTGCAGAACTGTAAGAAACTGAGTATATGTTGTGTAAAATCAAAAACATTTGCTACAGCAATAACAGAACTGAACACAGCAACCAATAGCTCCACCTCTCCCTGAGTGCCATGTGCCGACCCTCCTTTTGAGAGGCACAGTTTAAATCCTCCTCTTAAATCTGGGTTGGGCCTGTAGCTACTTTGACCAAAAGAACCTGAAAGCAGTGACTTCTTGAGTCCAGGCATCAAGATGTTCTTGTAAAATCTTGGCTTCATCTGTCTTAGAAACCTGGCCTCCTAGGTAAGAATTCCAGACAATTCCACTGGTATAGGGCCATCTGGAGAGGCCTTTGAAGATGGGACAGGCACTCAACCATCACAGAGGGTGAGATCACAGGCAGGAACACCCGAGTAGCAGCCATAACACCCTGCTACAGTCCCTGTTGCCATCTAACCACAACCACTTGACAGAATGACGAGACATAATTAGATGACTTGTTGTCTTAATCCACTAAGCTTGGGGTAGTTTATTACCCAATAATAGAATATTGAGACAATATCGCGATGATAAAAACTCACAGCATATTATCCATGCTGCATCCAGAAAAGAAATCCAGCTTTAATAAACTACTTCCCTAAGGAAAAGTAATTTTCATGCAGGTAACCAGCCTATGCTTTTCACTCTGGACTCTGTCGTACGGTTTGAGGTGTATCTTCAGATCTGTGAACCATGCCTGCCTTTCCACTTACTTGGGCCCCCTTAACTTCTTTCAACAATGATTTGTAGTTCTTAGAGTATATATTTTGGATTCCTTTTATTAAATTCATTCCTATTTTATTCTCTTGACATTGTTGTAAATTGTTTTGAAATATCATTTTCCAATTGTTTATTACTAGTCTTCAGAAATGGTTGATTTTTGTATACTGATCTTGTATCTGGCAACGTCACAGAATCATTATGGTTTCTAATTTTTTTAAGAAAAAAATCCTTAGGATCTTCCATATATAAGATCATGCTACAAAACACATAGCTTTACTTCTTCCTTCCCAGTGTGAATGCCTTTCGTTCCATTTGCTCCCTTAGCTGCTCTGGCTAGAAGCTCCAGTATAATACTGGGTAAAAGTGGTAAGGTGGACATCTTTGTCTTACTCTTTTTTTTCCTTGTCTTATTCTTGAGGGAAAAATATTCAGCCATTCCTAATTAGCTATGATGTTACTTGCAAGTTTTTCACAAGTACCCTTTATCAAGTTGAGGAAACTCCCTTCTGTTTCTAGTTTGTTTTTTGATGTTTTAATCATAAAGGTTGTTGAATTGTTAAATGTTTTTTCTGCTTCTACTCAGAGGATTGCGTGGATTTGGTCCCTCATTCTTTTAATGCAGTATGTTACATCAATTGATTTGTTTTTGGATGTTAAATTAACCTTATGTCACCACTTGATCATAGTGCATAATTTTTTTATATGCTGCTGGATTTGCTGCTAGAATTATGTTGAGGCTCTTTGTGTCTATGTAAGAAATATTGGCCTGTATTCTTGCTTGTACATTTTTGTCTGGTTTTAGTATTAGGGTAATGCCTAAAGCAGTGATAACTATTCTCACCTCTTCTAATATTTTTTTTGTAAGAGTTTACGAAGAATTGCTATTAATTCTTTAACTATTTGGTATAATTCACCAGTAAAGTTTTTCTTTGTGGGAAGGGTTTCTAAAAATTATTATTGTCTCTAATTCATTGTTTTATTACAGGTCTACTCAGCCTTTCTATTTCTTCTTGAGGAGTGTCTTGGTCCCCTTTCTACTGCTATGACAAGATACCACAGACTGGGTAATTTATAAACAATAATAGTTTTCTGGCTCACAGTTCTGGAGACTGGGAAGTCCAGGGCAGAGGGGCCAATCTACAGAGGGCCCTATTGTTTCATCATCCCCTGGCAGATGGCAAAGACAGGGTGAGGGAAGGCAAGAGATCGGACTTGCAGCCTCAAGTCCCTTCATAATCGGCATTAATCCATGCATGATGGCAGAGTCCTCATGACCTAAACACCCCCCATTGGACTTGTCTTGGTTACTTTTTTCTCATTGCTGAGACAAAATACCCAACATCCAAATTTAAGGAAGGAAAGGTTTATTTAGCTTACAGTTTGTTTACGTTTCAGGCCATACTTGGCTCGTTCTAAGGCAGAGTGGCACATGGCAGAGGGCAAATATTCATGGCAGCAGAACACAGCAAAAACAACCAGCAAAAAGGAGGAACAGCTGCCAGCAGCCTCTTTCCTTCCCTTACAGGACTCCATCCCAGAAACTGTTGCTCTGGAGATTTAAGTTTCCAGCACCTGTCTTTGAGGGGACACATTCAAACTATAGCCCCCTCCAGTCTCAATTCCTTCATTTGTAAAGTGGAGATAAAATGGATCCTACCCATTTCACAGGTTAATGAGATTACACATGAAGATGAGACACAATATTGTAAAGCACACAAGTGGCCAGAGACCATTAGATGTTCTTAAGGAGCAGAAACCACAGCAACCATGTGTGAATCCTGCACAGAGCTGTTACTGGAAGAAAAGAGGAAGGGAGATGGGCAAGAACACCATAGCTAGGCTGTACGGCAATCTGGTTCAGCCAAGAAAACTGCCTGTTGGATCTTTAAGACTATCCCATGTCCCAAGAAATGGGCAGGGCGCTTAGTAATCACCCAGTATGGCTGGAACGGTGGCTGTCAGTGTGGTCCCAGTTACGCAGGAGGATCACTTGAGTACAGGTTCGTTTGAGACTAGCTGGGGCAACAGTGTGAGACCCCCCCCAAAAAAAAATCTTTTATAAAACTCATCCAGGTCAATGTTTTCACTTAACAGACTGTGGGCTTCACTCTGAGAGATGCCCAGTGACCCATCCGCGATCTTGTAGCAGAGGAACCAGTGAAATGATTAATAACTGAAACATCCATACTGTCACAGTTGAGACAGTGTTTTAAAATGCATCTTACTTATTTTCACAAACTTCACAATTGAACTGAGTATTAAAGTTCCTATTTTTCAATTTAAGGTGAAATAACTTGACCAGGGAAGGTCACAAATCCAGCCAGTCGTTACCCCAGCCCCTACCATTCTCCTACACTGCTGTTTCATGCCCACATTATGCCCACACTAATATAGTTGTGCACTGCACAATGACAGTTTGGTCAGTAACAGGTGGTGCTTACAAGAGTGCTCACATCAGATTATATTTCCTAGGGACTTGGGAGCCTTCTTAGTTTGTCAGTTTTGAAATGGTATGATGTCCCCACAATCATAAAATCACTTAACAGCACTTTTTTTTTTCGTCTTTTTGAGACAGGGTCTGCCTATGCAGTTCAGGCTGGACTTAAGCTTACTTTGTAGCCCAGGCTGGTCTCGAACTCACAATGATCCTCCTTGCGTCGGCCTCCCAAGTGCTAGGATTACAGGTTTGCGCCACCACATCCGGCATGAACAGCACATTTATCAAACTGTATCTCCATTCTCTCTCTATTTTTTTGGGGGGGAACCAGGAATCAAACTCAGGACCTTACACTTGCCAGGCAGGCACTTGTGCCACTGAGCTATACACCCCAGCCCTTGTATCTCCGTTCTCAAGTGATACGTGACTGTACTTAGCAAAGTCATCTCAGCATTTGATCAGTTTCAAATTCCAAGTTCTGTTTACTGGGAGGACTTTTCTTATCTTACCCTGCCTTCAGCAATAGTCCCCATTCTGTCTCCCTTGAGAGGATTCTCCTAACTTTTTGTCTTTAAACTTCAGGGTCCCCACTTGGTGGAAGAAACATTTCTTTACAACTGAATCATCAAAAGTAGACTTGGCCCTCCAGAGCATCTTTACAAAGCGCATGTCCACATTGTATTATGTAAATGTGCATCATCCTTGCACCAAACACAACGGACCAAGTAGTCAAAGCACAAGGGTGGCTCACTAATCACAGAAATACTTAACACAGAAGAATCCAGAGAACAGTTTCAACAAATGCATAGAAAACTAAGACAAACACTTCCTGGTTTTATCAATAAAAATAATTTGTGTTCAAGGACAAGTCTCAGAGTGAGGTCAGCAACAGAAAAAAAGATCCAGATAACTACAGCCACAAGTTCTCAACCTGTGTGTGCCACTCTACTAGGGGAAGCCCTGGCAAGGGGTGCAAGAGGAACACACTAGGAGAATTAATGGGTGACTGTCTCAATAGCTGTCTCTTTTCTTTAGCTCATAGGGCCTGTCCTTCCATCACAACCTGTAATTCAGGAGCAGTAATACTGTCGTTCCACGGGAAAATTGCTAACAGGTTTATTAATGGCCCTTTAAACTCATGTAGGAGGCTTAGTCTTGCTTGGTCTCCCTGGATGTGCAGAGGTTCCTCAGCCGCGGGCGCCCACCTCAGTTAACAGGCGGGGAGCGGAGGCGCGGCTATCTCATAGGTAACCCCCATCTCCCTCACACTTTCTCCTGAGCCAGCCTGCAGTGATTTGACAGTAGTTCGCTCTGGGAAGCGCCTGCGTCCGTCCATTCCTCCCGGGGTCCGTCCTGTCTCACTATCCACAAACCACAGCACGGCCCCCCCCCCGTCCCCCGTGCCCGCTGTCAGAGGGGCGCGACAGCTCTGCACCTCTCGTTCAGGGCTCAACAGACTTGACAGCCAAGCACCTGGTGAAAGTACCTGCCGCGCCGAGGTTGGTACCCCAGGCCTGCGCGTCACTGGGCCCCCACCCGAGGCCTGGGAGCGAAAACCCCAGGGCCTCCCGAGGGAGGCGCTGCTCGCGGCTGCGGGGGAGTCAGAGGCTGCGCCCCCACCCTCCGCCGGTGACCCCCAGCGGAAGAGACGCTCACTTACCAACATGGGTGATCACCGTGGCCAGCCGCCGGGTGAGCTCCTGGGTTGCCATTTTTTCTTGTAACCAAAACAGCATTTCACCGAAAACTCACTCCGTGAGCACTAAACGCAGCTGCGTCCGCCGCCGGCGCGGAGGATGTATCAAGGCATCTCCGTCCGAGGATGCTGTGCTCGCGCCCTCGCCCTCGCCTCGCTCTCTCCGGGCACAAAACCAGGCTCGCTCGCAGCCACGGCCCACTCTGCCGGGCCCACCGGGCAGCCGGCGCGCCCGCAGGGCGTATTTCAGAGGCGGGGTCCGGCGTCTTCCCCGCGGCGCCCGGCATCGGGCGGGAGCGAGGAAGCGGGCACCGGGTCTCGCCGGCAGGGCGCGCCGCGCTCCCGGGTGCGGGTCCCGGCCGTCTGGCCTCGGGCGCCCCCCGCGGCGGGTCGCGCGCAGCTTCTCTGCGGGCCGCAGGGACCGAGGGACCGAGGAAGGAGGCTGTGGGTGGCGCCGGCTCTTCGGCGCCGCCCATACCACGCCCCGGCGTCTCCGGCCTCGCGCCCACCGCTCCCCGCCCGCAGGAGGCGCCGGGCTCTGCGGGAGGCGCGCGCCCCGCTGCGGGAAGGGCGGCGGCAGCCAGGCGTCGAGGTGCGCCCGCCGCGCTGCTTCCCGGCCTCGGCCCCTCCTTCGTTCCCGCCCAGCGCCTAGCGCCCCGCGTCTGCGAAGAAGCGGCGAAAGTGGACACTGGAAGAGGTGCCTCGTCCTGACCAAGAGGAAGCCTGCGCCAGGCCCTCCTGCCCGCCCCTTCCCCTAACTCGGCGCCTGTTGCGCGGGGGCGGACAGACCGAGCGTGGCTGACCCACAAGAGGTGGGACCACGCGGCTGTCAGCCCCCAGCGGGCACAACTGCACTTCGAGCCGGGGCTGGACACGCACCTGCGCGCTCAAGGCCCCGACTGTAGCCCTTTTCCTTAGTGCAGCCGCTCGCGTGTTCCAGGGCTTCTCTGTCACCTGTCAGATGCGCACTGCTCCCATCTGCAAAGGCTCTCACACCGTCCCCATGCCAGCCCTTCGCCTCCTCTGTTCCGGAAGTTGCATAGCTCCCGATGCTACCTTAGAGGTACAAAGAGACAAATTCTGTCACGCAGAGCCCGCCAGGAAAAGCCTAAGCAAAGGCTAATCTGGTCCCGTTGTCGCCCAACTCACTGTGCAACGGGAGGGTCCTTCCATCCATGCCTTTCACTTTTCCTCTCCCACCTGTGAGAAACCAAGCCCCAAACACCCTGGGTCCAATTTTTAGCAGTGCACATTCAGCCCAAGCTGTCGGGGACTTTTCAGAATGCTTTCTGTGAGGACTGCAGGCTGTGGCTAAGAGACAATGCTCGTCCTCCAGTGACACAGGATTTGTAGAGTTGCTCCTGTCTCCCTGGTGCTTCGGGCCCTTTGCTCTCGACTGCACAAGTGGAGCAACCATTTGGATAGCAATCTCCTGGGAAAGATTCAGAAAAGGGTTAAAGATCCAGAGGAAGTGAGGCGACTTTGGATTTGTGCTTCCATTGCGGTTTCTGGTTATTCAAGGATTGGACCTATTTTCAAAGAGCCAAGTGAGGTGTTTCCTGCTGATAACAGTAAGTCCCCCGGTGCACGAAGCCAACTGTGAGTTTGGGGCAGCAGAAACCTGCATTGCCCGGGAGGAAGACAGGTGGTGAGGGATACGCTGGGCTGGAGGGCTGAGAGCCACTCTGAAGCTTCAGTGGCCTCAGCTTCCTGGTATCATAGGCCGGGTCTTTACACATGAGGATCAGGAAAAGGGGGAGAGAAGGAACTGAAAAGGCCAGGAGAGAAGCTCATGAATAGGAATGAGCGAGGAAAGAAATAGGAAGTAGATGCCTTTTGGAGTACTGCTCTCCTTCCCCACATGTTCTGTGCTTTCACAATCTTCAGAGGTTTCCATGGAGATACACTGGCTCCCTCTGTGGGGAGATGTAGCCGGCAGTGACTGTCCTTAGAGATCAGTTCTGCCTCCATCTGCACCACTTGCTGTCTCAGGGCAGTGAGGAGGGGCGTCTGTGCCCCCCAAAGCCCGTTTCCTCCTGTGGCTGTGGCTGAGGAGAAAGGACTATTCCACCTGGTCCTCTCAAGAAATGGATGGTTGTTTCCATCCCCCTTATGAATACTGAGTCATTCTTCCCTCTTCCCTCCCTCCTTTTCTCCTTTCTAATTATGATCTCCTTCTTGTCTCCGGGCCTGGCAAAATCAGAGAAACAAACCAGACTCATTCCTTCCCCTGTGAAATCAGTGAGCAGCCAGTCAGATCTACTGAGCATCTCTTATGCTTGCAACAGGCATTATCAGGTACACCCACTGCCGGCACCAAATGAGGCGCAACTGCTCTCTGCCTGGCATGCTGTTTGCCATTGAACAAACCCCATTTAGGCCTCACAGCAGCCATGTGCAGGAACTGGCCTCGTGGGAACTGTCATGATCCCATGACAAAGGGCCAAACTGTGCTGTAAGAACCTAGACCACGTTCTGCTTTCAGGTTAAGGATGTGCCTGAACTTGGAAAAAAGAAACCAGCCTCTAAGATCTGTCAAGAAGATCCCACCTCGATGTGAAAGACCTGTCAGTGTGACCACTGACAAAGAGCGAGACAAAGGACCCACCTTGCACTGTAACCACCAGCACTACGGTCTCCTCAACTCTTGGGGTCACAGGGGAGGGTGTGGACGCCGAAGGTACCATACAACCCTCGGTTTAGTTTCAATCAGTGGTTGTGGAACTTTGGTTCAGAAGGCAGGGTTTGCTTTGGTTTTTACTAAAATGCAGATTGTTTGGATTCATCACCAGAGATTCTAGTTTAGTTGTCTGGGGCAGAATTCAGTAATTTGCACTTCTAACCAATCTCAAGGAATACTGATGCTGCTGCTGGCCTGAGGTCTCAGATCTAAAGCAGAGCTTTTCAGACTTCTTAGATTGCAAATCACAATATGACTGTGGCATCAGGGAAAGAGGTATGATTTATTTTTCAGTTCCTGGCACAGAACCCCCAAAGCCTTTGTTACATCCTGAGTGACAGGGTGATTGCAGTGCCTTTCGTTCTCAGAAGGAGATGCCTGGTGAATCCATGGAGAGCTTCAGGCTGGGAGCTTTCTGTCCCACCTCCAACCTCCGGGAAGAGGGAAAAAAGCTGGAGATGAAATGAAGGACCAAGAGCCAAAGATTTAACCAACCATGGATACATAATGAAATCTCTATTTACAAAACCCCTGAATGTTGGAGGACTAACAGCATCCAATTTGGTGAACCCTGGAGGTCCTGGGAGGGGAGCACACTTGCAGAAGGCATGGATGCTCTGCACACCCTCACCCTTCGCACGCTGTGCTCTGCATTTCTTCCATTTGCCCGCTCCTGAGTTGTACCCTTTACATTGACCCTATCACAGGAAATAAAGCATTTTCCTGGGCTCTGTGAGTCATTCTAGCAAATTATGGAAGCTGAGAAGGTTGTGGGAATTCCTAAGTAATAGTCGGCCTGTAGTGCAGGAGGCCCAAGACTTGCCGCTGTCCTCTGAATGGGGCAGGTGTGTTACAGGCACACTTCCCACTGCGGAGTCTGTGCTAACTCCAGATGGCTGTGTGAGAAGTGAACTGTTGCGCTTCCAGGTGGTGTCAGAGAAATGGTGTTGAAAAAGATGCCACGCACTTCACAGATGACTGAGTCTATAAACCCAAGACATGCAAAAGCCATCTATTATGTGGTGTGGGTCTAGATGTCGCCCCAAACCCTCATGCAGTTTTAGATGAGCATTTTTCAGAGGCAGCTGAATCTAGAGCTTGCGACTGATTCGTAGTGCAATGCTGGGATTAAGGGTAAGTTGTTGCTGGAAGAATCCACTGACTGGATCGGCACTGCCCTAATCTCAGCAGTCTGGATAAGATAAAAGGGACAGAAAGAGGCTTGTCTCCCCATTTTGCTCTTGCTGCTTTTGCTGTCGACCACTCCAGCTGCCATGAACAGTTGCCCCTGTGCCATGTGCCACCCTGTTTTGGAGCCAGCCGAGTATGGACTGAAACCTATATAAACTATGAGCTAAATAAACCTTTCCTCCTCTAACTTTGGTGTTGGGCACTTTGTCTCAGCAATGAGAAAGGTAACTAAGACATCACCTGTGTGAGCAGCATCCTAAGTCACTGCAGTGGCATCCTTCCCTTTGCTGAAGTCAGCCTGCGCCCTTGTGTAGGGGTGTCCTGTGCATGCGTGTGTCCACACATAAGGGTTAGGGTTAGGGTTAGGGTTAGGGTTAGGGTTAGGGTCTACACATAAGGGAGCTAGGTAGCTCTTCTACCTCTACCTCTTCATCATTGCTCTCCTGTCCACATGCTTCTTTTCTTGAGTTTCATCTCATCTTGCAAGAGATTTAGGTACAACCCAAACTGAATTCCTAGCTTTGTGGGATGTCCACTGTTAAAGCCACCTTTTTAACTCAGATCAGGACCTGGACATTGAAGTGAGGACACACAGGAAGGCCATGAGGTAAGTGGCACACTGAACCCTTAACTTCTTTGTTTGTTTTGGAACCGGGAATTGAACTCACACCTAGTGCTTGCCAGACAGGTGCCCTGCCACTGAGCTATAGTCCCAGACCCTGAACCCCTAACTACTTATAACCCTTCTTTGCCAGTAGAAGTAGCTTCACCACCGCAAGAAGAGGCTTGTCCACTCCCTTCTGGGAGGATTAACCTTGCACTGGTTGAGGAAGCTGTGACCCCCCCATAGTTGTTTGCAAAACAGTGCTGAGTCTCCTGAGGACCTGCCCACCCACCTCTTTTTTTACTTCCAAGCCTATAACCAGATTCAAGTCCCAGCAGACTCCTAAGAGTAAAATACAACAGATGGCCCATGAGGCAGTACAGTGGACCCCAAAAGAGTTACTAGAGAGTTCTGTTATTCACAGACAAAACCTGGGGAATATGTGTGGGAATAGATGTGAAGGGTGTGATAATGGCAGAATCCTACAATTGGATCCGGCTGAATTTAGTGGTATAGGTAGACCCAACAGTAGAGATGCTGCATTTAGGGTTGCAGCTTAGAGGGCTGGTGCTCTGGGTGTGTGCTTGGGAGGCTGATGCATGGATCAAAGGGTCCCCACAGCGGGTGGGTTAGCAAAGCCTGACTTGCTTTTGTTTCGTAGAGGAGCGAGTTCAAAGGCTTAGGGAGATCAGGTTGTTAGAACGGATTTGTCATTAAGAGCTGCCTGCAAGGACCCAAAAGACACTTTTCATCATAACTACGAAAAACAAATTTCTGAGGAACCTTCAAACACCTTCAACTTCCTCGAGGAGCTCTATGATCGTTCTTTTCTATAACCCAGACTGATGGCTGGGAGCCCCAAATGCAGTGGGAGCAATTACATTCCAGTGCGGCAGGGACTGAGTGGCAGCACCCAGCCACCAAACACTAGATGAATGTGGTTCCTTGCTGGAGCTGGAAACTGGTCATATGTGTGAGGGCAGGACAGAGCCAAAATGCCTCAAGCAGTCAAGCTTGAGAAAAGCATCCAGCCTGGACAATTCAGTCATTAGTTGCTAGGCAGTCTTGCCTCGCGTGATACTAACTTTGCAAGAGGATACATAGACGCCCCTACTGTTGTTGTTCAGGTCCTCTTACTCCTCAGTTACAGAGGTTGCCTCCACCTGACTCAGCTACGTGTCTCTTCTCTATCCTTTCCTCATTCCCATCCCTGTAACAGGGTCGAACAGTAATCAGAAGAGTTTGACTCTTGGACACAAATGGCATTGGCTAGTTGAACAGTGCTTCTAGAAGTGGATGAGGTAGAAGGCCTACTAAATTCTTATTTGATCTGTATCTGCAAAATAGTTCTAGCTCAGGTGAACAAAAGTCTAGCTTGCATCATAAAAACAGAGTCCTGGGCCCCCTCCATCAATTTCCATACTTCAGCCACTTTACAGACCCAGAACTCCTGGAATGAAAGGAAGGCTGGGCTCCTGTTAGGAAAGATCCCAGTATATTGGCAAAATTTTATAATGTTAATTTTTCCCAGCCTTCTCCATCGATCCTGTGGCCTTCTCTTCCAAGGGGGAGTGATTATACATTAAAGTAAATAAAGATACCTTTGGAAGACTATTAGACGCCAAATCTGAGCTGTTATTAATTTCAAGAGACCCAAAATGTGGTTATAACCCAGCCATTCAGAAGAGAGGCTTATGGAGGTCATTCGATCAGTGGGGTTTGCTATAATCAGAATACCTGTGCCCCTGAAAATTCATGTCGGGCTGGGGCTGTAGCTCAGAGCTTGCCTAGCACTCTGAGGCCCTGGGATCAATCCCAAGCATCCCCACACAAGTACATGTTGAGACCCTAATCCCTATAGTAAGGGCATTAGAGGTCAGGCTGCAAGAGTAGTTATGTCATGAGCTCAGAACCCTCATGAGTGGCCTGTAAGGAGCTTGGTTTTCCTTTCTGCCATGTGAGAAAACAGCAAGAAGTCTGTAGACTGTAGCTCAGAAGTGGGCCCACCAGAAGTGACCGTACTGGCACTCTCATCTCTGACTTCCCTATCTCCAGAACTGTGAGAAATAAATTTATGTTGTTTCTAACAAATTTGCATTCACTATACTCACCTGGTCTGTGGTACGGCAGCATGAGATGGACTAATGAACAACCACACAGACTAAGAACTGTAGCTCTATTTTCAATAGGCCCAGTCCCAACGCATGACTAACAGATAGACTCGGCATTTGGCAAAAGCTCCACATTGGTTTAACGTCCTTGCAGTGAAGGCTATTATGGTAGGAAAGGCTGAGCGGAGCTGCTAAAACTGTTCCTACTTGCAAAACTATTAAACCAAAGACAATACAGAATTCTCAGTGGGATAGCAAATATTAGCACCACTGTTAAGGACTTGACATGTACAAGGGTGGTGAATCCCACCACTTTCCCATTCCACCCACTTATTTGGCCTGTCCAGAAGGTGAACACATTTCAGAGAATGACCATGGATTACCACAAGCTTGATCAGATAGTGACTCCAATTACGGACCCAGATGTAGTTTTGTTGCTTGACAAAATCGACACAGCCTCCCGTACCTGGCATGCAGCTTTTGATCTAGCAAATGCTTCTTTCTCTGTGCTGAAGCAGTTTGCTTTCAGCTGGCCAGGAGAGTAGGACACTGTTTATGGTTGATACACTGTGTCAGCTTGGGGAGTCTAGAGGTTTGGCTGAGTGACTCAGCAGGAAGCCAGGGTGCTTACTTTGTACACATCCTGAGCCTGTGGAAGAGGAGGGCAGGGAGACTGTTTGAGAGCTACACGCCCCTTAGGTGGGGGTAGGCTGTTTACAATGTAAGGGAAAAGAAGAGGCTGCTTGCTGCCATTCCTTCCCTTTGGCTCTTGTTTTTGCTGTGCTCTGCTGCCATGAAAGTTTGCTCTCTGCCATGTGCCACTATGCCCCAGAACCAGCCAAGAGTGGACTGAAACCTCCACAAACTGTAAGCTAAATAAACCTTTCCTTTCTTCATTTTGGGTGTTGGGTATTTTGTCTCAGCAACGAGAGAAAGGTAACCAAGACAGACACATGTACTGTCTTACGTCGCAAGAGATTTACCAACTCTCCAGCCCTACGTCATAATTCACAGTGATCTTGATTACCGTTTTCTTCTGCAAGAGCTTCTTCTAGTCCACTACACTGTTGGGTCCTAATGAGCAACTACCCTAGACTTATTGATAAGACTTTTTATGCTGGAGAGTGGGAGATCAATTTGATAAAATGCCAAAGGCCCACCAAACTAGTGAAATTTCTAGGTTCTACTAGTAGAGCATGTCAGATACCCCTTTAAAGGTAAAGGATTAGTTGTTACTACTGGCATTCCTAAGGCGTGAGGAGGAGCCAGAGGAGGAAGAGGAGCAGCAGCACAGTACCTAGAGGACTCTGAATCCTAGAGGCAGCACATTCCCCATTTGACTATGTTACTTTAATACACACACACCAAGAATCAAATTCATGACCTTGCACTTGTCAGGCAGGCGCTTGTGCTGCTGAGCTATGTCCCCAGTCCTTGAGTGTGTTACTACAGCTCATTTACCAAGTAACAGGAAAAACTGCTAGTTTTAAGTGGGACCTAGAATAAGAGGCAGCTCTGCAACAGGTCCAGGCTTTTGTGTAAGGTGATTCCCCGTCTCCAAGGGGCTTGAGGTATCAGTAGCAGGTATGGAAGAAGTTTGGAGACCTCTATAGGTGAATCATAGCAAGGCTTGTAGGATTTTTAGTAAAGCCCTGGCACACACGCATATAAATACACATTTTCAGAAACAGTTCTTAGCCTGCTGTTGGGCTTTGATAGAGACAGAGCACTTAATCAAGGATCACACACCAAGTTAGCAGGCAATCCAGGCCACCCATCATCAAGTAGGAGGTAAGCAAGAGTAGGTCTGGAAAACAGATCCCTTAGGTTGTCTCTTAGTATTACCCAGAGCCTGTGATTAAAGTGAATGGAAAACTACAACCCAATATAGGTAAGACTACTCAGAAACAGAGACTGGGTCACTTTACTTGTTGAAGAATCAAGACCAACCCAGGTGTGATGGTGCATGCCTGTAGTCCCAGCACTTTGGAGGCTGAGGCACTTAGGAGGATTGCTGCAAATCTGAAACCAGCCTGTGTTACAAAGTGAGTTCAAGACCAGCCCAAACTACACAGGGAGACCCTGTTTCAAAAAGAAAAAAAATCATGACCAGCTGGGGTGCTTGCTAAAAGCAAAAGGAATAAGAAATGGACAGTGGGAGAAGGCAGTTATAAATGAGTCATACACGTGACCAGTTACAAAAAGGGTACTTTCCTTGGTGTTTCTTCCTTGCTTTTTATGATCACGTATCTTTTTCTTCCTTTTCCTGCCAACTTTTCATTTATTGGCATAAGATAAATTGACTGTATGGTAGTACTTAAGTATTGTCAACTTTGCACCATAGTATTTAAATTATGGTATGCACAAAGGAGAAGAGTAAACATTACATAGGGACATTGCATCTTCTAGAAAAGGTTAATGTGCTTTCGCTTGGACACAAGATAGTTGTATTACATCAGATGGAATTACAATCTTGCTATTCTCTTTACTTGGAGGTGTGGTTTAAGAAGATGTTATGGATGCCAAATTGACACAGAATGGATTTAGGATTAATTCTATGTGTCAATTTAACTGCCGCAGGATGTATAGATATTTGATCAAATATTACTCTGGCTGTTTCTGTGATGGTGTCTTTGGATGAGATGAAGATTTGAGTTGGCAGACTGAGTAAACCAGGTTGTCCTTTATAACGTGGACAGAACTCATCCAATCTATTGAAGGCTAAAATCGCATAAAAGACTGACTCCCAGCCTGATGAGGACAGTGGCATTCCTAGCTCCACAGCAGCCCACTGGCCTTCATACACCCAAACAGGGACATCAAGCTCTGCGTATTTTGGGTTTGCCAGCCCTGATAATCATGTGCCAGTGTGTGTGTGTGTGTGTGTGTGTGTGTGTGTGTGTTTCTTCTATTGGTTCTATGTCTTTGGAGATCCCTGAAGAACATGCTATTTCATGTAAGTAATGTTTTTTAAATTTCGAATTTCAATTATTCTTTGTTGGTATATAGGAAAACAACTGACCTCTGTGTATTAACCTTAAATCCTGCAATCATCTAAGATGCACTTCTCCGAAAGTAACTCTGTCATTAAATGATCCAAGACTGTACATGCATTTCTGCATCTTGCTTTTTAAAATTCTTTCATGTATCTTAGAGATAACTCCATGCCATTAACTACAAGACAGAAATCCTAGTTGTTTTTTCTTTTTAATAACTGCGTAGTAATCCATCTTGTTTGACTATGTAGTTTGATCAGTTTTGTACCAACACACAAGCTTTTAATTTTGCTATTAAAAAGAATGTGATGAAAGGGGGCTGGGGATATAGCTCAGTGGAATAAGCGTCTGCCTAGCAAGCGCAGGGTTCTGAGTTCGATCCCCAGTACTGCCAAAAAAAAAAAAAAGTGATAAGTTTAAACAGTTGTTTAAAAAGAATGTGATGAATTTCATTAATCACCAGTCATTTCAAAATGTCAGAATATGTTTTTAGATGACTTTCTAGAAATAGAGTTACTGGGTAGAACTGTGATTTTGATAAATATTGCCATATTGCTTTTCACAGTGTCACTGTGTCACTGCTTCCAGCAGCGATCGATGGCAATGCCAGTTCTCCTCCCACGTCACCAAGTACAGCATCTTTGATTTTTTTTAAATAATAGGTAAAATTATACCTCATTTTAGTTTCATTATATTTTTCTTATGTTGGATGAGGTTGAGCCTTTTTATTATATATTTGTGTTTATTTTCCTGTGAATTATTGACACTCTTTAGTTTTCTGACAGGTTGCTTTATATTCTTGTTAATCTGTAGGTTCTTTCTTCTGAATTAAAAAAAAAAAAAACGAGCTCATTGAATGCAATTTTCACCCAGATTGTTGCTTGTCATTTTTGGCTTATATATATTTGCCACTTGAAAAAAAATGTATGTACTTAAGTCCACCAATTTCCTGTTGTATGGCTTCTGAGCACTGCTATGGAATGTGTCCGGATTTCTTCAAGAGCAGTTACACTTTACCCTTCCCATGTACTCTTTAACCACCTGGAATTTATTTTTTTGTAAAGCATGAGTTATTAGTTGGGTTCTAACTTTACTTCTTTGCAATGGTTATCCAGTTGTGCCTATACCTGTGAATTTTTCAAGTTTTTTAAAATAAAGGATCTATTTTGAATTTCATTAAATGCCTTTTTGGCATCTGTGAAGATGATAGTTTTCTTTTAAATAATTAATATAATTATGTCCTTACATTTTTTGGAGACGGCACGTTATATGTCTTTAGTTAGGAGTCTTCTGTTGATATTCTGAATAAGAATTTCTGTGGTGAGTGCAGATGTGCATGCCGCACGTTTTATGAGAGTTTGGTATTAGCAGTGTACTCACTTCATAAACAGAATTTGGGATGTTGCCTTCTTCTTCTGTCTTCAAGAAGAAACAAGAGCAAGGTTGATGGTGCACTCCTGTAAGCGCAGTCCCCCGGGGGGCTGAGCAGGGGCATTGCAAGTTTGAGCACAGCGTGGCCAATTTAACAGCTTAGCAAGACCCTGTCTCAAAATGAAAAATAAAATAGACAGAAAAAGGGATGGGGTTATTGCTCAGTGTGATGGCCCTTTAACGCTCAGTACCACCAAACAAGCAACCAATAGCCTCTGTCTTTGATCCTTAAAGTCATAGAAATCTCAGAAATAATTTTGACTTAGTGGATTTAGATATGGGAAAATGCAGTTTTCCATTTCTTCTACGATAGTCAGCCTACTTAGAATTTCAATCTCTGGAATATTTTGGTAAATTATATCTTCTTGGTATTTCAACCATTTTATTCATACCTTCAAACATATTGATTGCCTAGTTTAGTAATCTCAATTTTTTTTCCTGTATCTATAATTATTTCCCCCTTACCATTCTGTATTTTGTGTTCTGCTTTCTTGCTTAGGTTGGTCAACCGTCTATTACCGCTGCCTTTCTCAAACCTTTTTCTTAGTGGTCCTATGTCTATTTTCTAAGTGATTAACTTCCTTTAGCTTTACTGATTCCTTTCTTCTGCTTTCCTTAGGTTTCCTTCATTTTTTCCCTAAATTTTTGAATTGGGTATCTCACTTATTTTCTATTTTCTGGGTACAGCATTAGCATATTCCGCAGACACTAATGTGCGATGTATCTTTATACCATTCCTTAAGATAGCCTGTCATTTCGATTTTGAGGCGGTAAAGAGAAGGGATCTTTTTTCCAATGCACATTTCTCACATTTTTGAAGACGCTTTGTGATTCTGTATTGTTTTTACTCTTCTCCGCCTCTCTAAAATCCTGTGATGGAGCCGCCCTGCTTCTTCGCCTCTGATGCTCGGAACTAAGGTCACGAGGACAGTTTCTCATCCCGGTGTCCACCACGGAGATAACTTTGGGCTACGGGAGGAACAGCCACAGGGGCACCGACCCTGCCTCCCGCGGCCCGCAAGGGGGCGACCCCCGGGGAAGGCGCAGGCGCGGCCGGGCCGGGGGGGCCGGAAGCAGGTGCCACAACGCGGGCATGCGCCCCATGCCCCCACCCCCAACGCCTCGCTTCGATTGGTGCAGTTCTTGGCTCTGGCCTGGACGGTGGCCAGAGCAGGCCAAGAGGCTTCCATACTTGTAACGGAGCGCTGATGCAGGAGATAATGGAGTTTGTACAACCTTCCGTCGGGCTGGGACGCGACGCTGCTGGCGGTGGCGGAGAGGAACCGGTGGCAGCGTCTTCAAGCCTGCGGCAGCCGCCCACGTAACGGTAGGCAGAGCACGGTGGGGCACTGGCGGGTTCCAAGGGACTCGGAGGAGGGCGGGCAGGAATCTGCGCATCAGTGGATTTTGCGCCCAGACCCACTGCCCGGAGAGACCACACCCAGCCCCCTCGCGTCCCTCCCCACTGGACACGGGACAGAACGCCATTCTATTTTTTCTACGTAGAGAAGGGTTGTCTCTTCTCCCGCTTTCTTCATCCATTGTTACCTGGGGACTCATAACTCATTCTACGGGTCGTAATCCATCAGCATTTATTTGTTGCTCAATTATGCGGCTTTTTGGGAGTCTGCAGCATGGGTCTTTTCCGCATGTTCCCGTCATCGCGTCTTCCAGCACCAGGTATTCCAAGCTTTCCTTGTTTCTCTGCTCCTGCCTCAGAATCAGCTATGTCTCCTAAACGTCCTGCTTCCTTTACTAAATATATTGTAGCAGAAAAATCAATATCAATCCAAATGGATGACTGTTTGCACCAGGAGTCAGAAGGCAACTTTTATTACGCTAGCAGATTAGGGAACCCAGAGCTTCACATCACCAGCCCAGCCGTCAGGTTTGAGTTCAGTTGAAATAAGGTTTACGATTGGGAAGTACAAAGCTGATAGCAGGTTGTTACATGATTGGTTACACGGAATACAAGGATTATGTGCTGTGTCGCCAGGCAGGTTTACTTAAAAGGAATTACCGTTCTAGGAACGAGGGGAGGGGCTGTGGATTATCTGGGTCCTTGACTGAGCCAGGCTGTCCCAGACTGAGTCCTTGAAGCAAGTTGGAAACCAAATATATTTTTCTAATCAAGGAGAGCACAAACTGGACACAGTCAAGTTGGTCCAGCATGTTATCAAAGAGAAAGAGACAGTCAAGGCTGACTACGTGACAGTCAGCATGCGCACAGTCGCGGACTATGAGTTGATTTCTACTCTTGCTATAATACGCCTCCAAGTCTGCTATTCTGTAAGTGTGCCATGATGGTGTTACCATCTGAACATACATCTGGACACACCTGTTTCTGTCTATATCCACGTATCTTCCGTGTGTGTTTTAAAAAACAACAACACAAGTTTATAATGTCACCTAAGTTCCAATGCGGTGTCGCAAGGCTTGCTTGCTTTGATCTCCCCTCCTTGATTGTATCTGCCTTCTTTGAGAGCAAGAAAGTTGGTGCTCACTGTTCACAGTATAGTCCCTTAGTTTGCTTAATCCCATAAGGTACATGGTTTCAAAATTGCTTACCAATATCATTGTGGAAAACAAGGCAACTCCCCGGAGTTCAACGCTGGTTCACAGATCTTTCTGTCTTTAGCTTCTGTAATGTAAAGTGTAAAGGTTACAGAGGCTGTCGGGTGTTACGGTTATACAGGCTACAAAAGCTCTGTCGTTAAAACATGAAACTGATGTGAGAATAAATAGGCAAAATAGAATAGTACAGAAAAATACAAACATAGTCCCAAGTGTTCATGGAAAGATAAAGATGGCATCATACGTCATCGGAACAGAGTTGGATTTTGCAATAAAATGGTGCTGGGCCAAAAGGGGTGATCATTTGGAAAAAGATAAAATTAGAGCTGTGCCTCCTATCATGTACACAAATAAAATCCAAGTGCACTAGGAATCACAGTGTAAAAAAAGAAACTTTCAAGAAAGAGAGAAAGAAAAAAATATTTTCTAACTATACCTCAAAATCCACAAACAGCAAATGATAAAATGTGATTCATTTGACTACAGAAAACAAACTGCATGGCAAATCCACCACGAATAAAGTCAAAAGACAGCTAACAAACCGGACTAAGAGAAAATATTTGGAACATGTATCACAGGTGAAGGATGTGTCTCTTTAATATTTAAATTTGAATTTTAAATCTTTTCCAGATTAATTCTCTCCATTTACATTCAGCAGTGGCGCAATGATTGTCCTTTTTACATCAAAACATGTCGAAGTAGAAAATGATACTGCTTTTAAAGAGAAATACCATTCATTCAAAAAATACTTAGGTCGTGTGTGTTAGGGCCTTCGAAGTAAACTCTGAGACAGGAATTAATGTTTAAATGATTGATTAGAAAGTTTCCATAAGAAAATAGAAGAGGAACAGCAGGCGAATGGGATCGGGAGGGAAAGAAAGCAAGACAGCTGCTGGCAAGGTGCTCTGTGGCCCCACCCCACAGCTTCATGCTGTGCCCTGTGAAGTCTGTAGTGTTTTTTAAAAAAAAAAAACAACCCGGAAAGCCAGCAAGCTGGTGTTAACTTACATCCCTGCCCATCGGTCACTGGCTAAGAGCTGCCCCCAGGGAGGAGCTAAATTCCCAGATACTTCTGGTTTTATTAAAAAAAAAAAAAATACTAGCTTCAGACAGTATAAAGTGATGTATTCAGAATCTTCTTTTAACTTTTAGTCCATACATACGTAGAGCTACAGGTCTGTAAAGTGGAGAAGCTGAAGCTTTCCTTCTTTCAGGGTAGACTAGGAGTAGTGTTCTTTGTGCTGATTGTTGTCAATTCTTTTGTTTTTGTTTTTGAGATGGGCTTGTTAAGTACCCTAGGCTGGCCTTGAACTCACTATGTAGCCCGGGCTGGCCTCAAATTCACAGCGACCCTCCTGCCACAGCCTCCAGAGTGGTAGGATTACAGGTGTGCGCCACCGTGTCTGCCTTGTCAAGTTTAAATGTAGCGTGCAACATGGAGACTGCACTGATGTGCTACGGGTTGAGAGTCTTTGTTCTCTGTGACCAGCTATTTCAGGCTGTTTTCAAAGCTCACTGGTACATGTGCTATGGAATAAAGTTTGTCTTAAGAAGACAATAGGCTTCATTAAGATCAAGATGATACAAGCTAGTTTTCCATTACAGGAGGAAATAAAGACATTCATTTTTAAAGTGAATGATCATCAGTAAATACATGTCTGAACAATGTGCTTCTTTCATCATTTACGCATCTTATACATAGAATAGTAATGTGAGAAATGTGTATTCTTTGTTTTTTTTTAACTATCTAGCTGGTATCTCAAGGAAATGAGCATCCCTAGCTTAAAAAGACAAAAACTAATTTAAATGAGTTGCCGAGGTAGTATTTGTTGAGTTTCTCCACAGAGATGCTCATTCTTCCTTCCTTCCTTCCCTGCTGGACCAGTTGTAAGGAAATCATGGTGCTCAGCTCACACTTAAGTAAGACATTGTTTTAATTTTCACGTTACTCATTTTTGATGAACCAGCTGAAAATGTCATGGGTGGCAAGCCCATGGCATGGATATTATTTGTTCTTTTAACCATTTACCAGTCCAATTATATCAAAGCAGGGTGGCCAAAAATTGCGTATTTTTTCATTAATTTTATAAGAATGCAACAGGAAATATAAACATCACCATTTTGTCAAATTTATTCAGTACAAGATGGACCGTTTGAAGTGAGTGACCCCTGGCAGCGCTACCAGAGTAAACCGTTCGGTTGGTGTTACGGTTGATACATTGTGTCAACTTGGGGAGTCTGGAGGTTTGGCTGAGTAACTGGGCAGATGTAGATCTTGGGGTGAAAAGGACATGCTTTCGGGGATGTTTATTGTGTTAATTTGGGAAGTTTTAAAGGTTAACTATGTGATTCAGCAGGAAGTCAGGGTGCTTGCTTTGTATACATCCTGAGCCTGTGGAAGAGGAGGGCATGGAGACTGTGAGAGCTACACGCCCCCTGGGTGGGGACAGGCTGTTTACAAGATAGAGGAGAGAAAGAGGCCGCTTGCCTGCCATTCCACACTTTTGCTGGTTGTTTGCTGCCACGAAGTTTACCATCTGCCATGTGCCACTCTGCCTCTGAGCCAGCCAAGTAGGGACTAAAACCTCCACAAACTGTAAGCTAAATAAACCTTCCCTTTCTTCATTTTGGGTGTTGGGTATTTTGTCTCAGCAACGAGAGAAAAGTAACCAAGACAATGGGTAAGCAGGTAAGACGAAAGATGTTAATGTCTGAGGTGTTTCTTTCTAAACTAAATCTCAGGATTCAGGTTTAACTTAAGCATTGCACTTTGCGATAAGTAAGTGGATTTGGGGTTGCAGTTGAGCGCTTATCTCTAAGAGATGTGCCATCAGTGAGCTTGGGATTAAGGGTCAATCAATGAGATTTACCGAACATTAAATGCAGGTATGCAGGCCTGCGTGGGGCCGCAGTCAGGCCAGCAGGTTGGGGTGTGACGGTATAGCCGGGAAGTGCTGTATTGTCTTTTCCCCCTGCGGACAGGAAGTGTTTCCCACAATCTCTGTCTAACTCAGTTTTGTAGTAAGACAGGAACGCTTGGTCTCAAACATTTTTCTAGTATTATTATAAAAACTATCATATCTGCTTGGTTGATTTTTCAGCATGGTTAGTTATTATTGTCTCTCCTCAAAGATTGTGTTGCTTTCTGCCTCAGTGCTAATTAACTTACTGGCTGTGATCAAGAAGATGATGAGAAATTGGAAGGAAGAGTCAGCCCACGGAAGGGTCAGCGTTTTCCAGTAATTTTGAAAGCAGGTAATGTGTTTCTCATTGATACACATTAGAAACAATAGCCAAGGTTTTTTGATTTTACTTTTTTTATGGAAACGCTTTGCTGAAATTGAAATTAGGATCATGTTTCAGTCTTTGTAATACAGCTGGCAGAGTAAACACAAGACGAAAAAACAAGGCCGGATGTGGTGGCACACACTTGTATCCCAGTGGCGGCACACCTGTGTGCTTCAGAAGGCTGAGGCAGGGGGATCACTATGAGTTCAAGGCCAGCCTGCTCTACATAGCGAGACTGCCTCAAAACAAAATAAAATGAAGGAAAAACAACTGAACGCCTGTACCAGGCAGAAGGAAAAACTGGGATGAACCTTTGTTAAGTCTACAGTTTTTTGTTCTAAGGTTTTGTACAGTGATACCCGTATTTAGGTATAATTAAGAGAATAAGTGGTCTCTCCCAGTAATGGAATGGAAGTGCCTTTCGTTCCAGTGCTGAGAGGAATCAACATTTTCCTTTCTGAGATGCGGTAAGGAAGGAAAGTGTGTGCTCTTTGTGACAAATGAGAAACTAAGCAGTCAGGCTGTTCATTGTAGAACAGAAGGCAAAGTATATACCAACTTCTAGAAAATGGGTGACTTGCTCTCAGTTTCTGATAAGAGCTGTTATTGTCTAGCGTTGCTACTTAAGATGCCCATTAATATCCACTTATTTTCTTAGCAAACAGAGGCAGGATCTAGCTACAGTGTAGCAGTGAAGTGCTGCACTGTTTGTATTTCCTGCTGTAAATAAAACTGTCACCTTCCTGGCCCTGCCTGCCATAACCCTAGCAGCAGGGATGCTTGGTCTCAGACAGGGCTGCTGTTCCAGCCTGGGGCTGACAAGTGACTCTTGAGAATTAGAGCTTGTTAATATATTTTGTTTATTTTTATTTTTCACTTGTTAATATTTTGCAGGTGGTGACAGAAGGGAAAAGATGTCATCTGGAGGAGATTGGGGTAAGAGACAAAAGGTGTCTTTGTTACTCTTGACTAGTTACTAAGTATTTCAATTCCATGTTCAATTGCATTATCTATCTGCCGAAAGTTGGTGGGGGGAAGGGTTAAAGTCCTTTGCCCACTCTAGCTGTGGGGGAATAAAGACCACTCTCCACAGTGACAAGTGTGGTTCACCACTGCTTTGTGTCACACAAAAGTGGGCAGAAGTTTCTCTTCAGATCAGAATTTGGATGTATACTATCCTATCAGGTTCTTTATTTTTACAT
This sequence comes from Dinomys branickii, assembly GCA_004027595.1. Taxonomy (NCBI): domain Eukaryota; kingdom Metazoa; phylum Chordata; class Mammalia; order Rodentia; family Dinomyidae; genus Dinomys; species Dinomys branickii. The sequence continues at coordinate 54,583 of PVLD010007278.1, read as the reverse complement.
ACAGCTCAGAGCTACGGTTATAAACCCTGACCTGCCAACTACTTGTCAAAAATATATTCTCAAGTGTGTGTTACCTGCTTTGGGTCTGTTGCTTTTATTCTAGCAAAATAAATGGAGGTATTGGTTTTTAAGGCGGTTTTGTTAGCCAGAGAACTTGTAATGTCAGGGGATGAATCAGGAAAATAATCTTAGCGTCTTACACTGTAACATTTGTTTCCATTGTCCTTGAGGAGATTTGTGGTTGATCACTACTTTGTACAAAAGCAAGTGCAGTATGTAACTCAGATTTTGGACACTGTAGTGTTTATATTAAAAGGTAAAACAAACCACTCACAATGTTTGCTGTAGTTCTCCTTAGTTTATATGTATTTTTTAAAGGCGTGTTGCTCATGTCCTATACTTTCTTGACAGTTTATTTTTTTATTTTAAAGAGAATAATAAAAAAAATAGTGAATACAAACAACGTAGACAAAAACCAGAGTAAAAGCAATGGTGCAGGGTTTCAGAACAGAATGACAGGAATTAACAGTGGTTCTTGTATTACATATTGTTGTCTCCGATGAAGCCACTCAGATCACCAGACATAAGAATGCAAGGTTGATCAAATTATTAAAGAGAATAAAAGATAAAAACAAACCAAAAAACCCATTAGAAATGATACAGAGCTTCACTAAACAAGATGGTAGGAATTCACCAATGGTTATTATATTGAATATTGTCGTCTTCAAAGTAATTGTTCAGATTACCAGATACAAGCATGCAAAAGTGGTCAAAAAGAAAAACAATTAAGCATTAACAGCTCCTTTCAGCATTTTTCTTTTTTTTTTTTGGCGGTACTGGGGATAGAACTCAGGACCCTACGCTTGCTAGGCAGGTGCTTATTCCACTGAGCTATATCCCCAGCCCTAACAGTTCCTTTCAATAAACCACCAGGCTTCAGCGGCACAGTTCTCCCAGCTGCCTTGCCAGTTTATAGTGGGAGCCTTCTCAGCATGGTCTGGTAGCAGCTTATCTCGGGCTTAGTGGCTTCAGCACTAATCAGTTGAACTGTGCCTGCTACTACTGTAAAAATCACTTCGTTTTCAAAAAGGAGTTGATAGTAGATGACGAAGTAATCAGAAACGTCCTGAACCCGATTTAGGACACAGATTCATAAATGAAACAGCGTAATGTTTGGATAAACAACAGTCAGTTTCTTTATATTTCTTTTTCTCTCGGGGTGGTGATTTGATATTTTAAGTTACTCCCCTAAGGATGTTTGATTGGTTGTTTTGTTTTGGCAGAGAGCTTTGGTGGCAAATGTATCAGTCATCTGTGTCACAGCAAAGAAAAGAACTGAGCATAAAGCAATGGTAATTGTGGGTTAAAATTATAATAAACCTTTAAAAACTTCTCCTACTGGGGAAAGTTTTAAGTCCCGGACCAAGGCTGTCCCATATGACTTTGTGCACTGCCCAGCAGGAGTGACAAGTCACACATGGGCAATGGAAGTGATTAATGCAGCAGAAAAGCTGGATTTTCTATTTAATTTTATTTTGTTTGTTATTTTGAGACAGGGTTCTCTTTATGTAGCAGAGGCTGGCCTTGAACTCACTACATAGCCCAGACTAGCCCCAAATTTACAGTGACCCTCCTGCCTCAGCCTCCCTAGTGCTGAGATTACAGGTATACACCACTGTGCCTGGCTTCTATTTAATTTTAATTATTTTAAATTTAAAGTTAGATGTGGCTAGTGACTGATTCATTGAACAACATTATCTTAAACAGTAGTTAACATTTTAGATTTTACATTTGCATTTAACATTTGCAAAAATGTGTCAAAATGGATTATGTAAGTGTTCCTCTTGTTCTGTCTCTGGCGTTGACACCTGTTCCAGGCTGCTAACCACTCTTGGCTTTGCTATGGGATTTAATTTTACTACTCCATACCCCATACCATTATCTACTGTATAAATAATAATGTTGGAGTGCCGCATCCAGTACAGCTCTGGAGTTTCCTTCAGGGAGGATGGTGGAGGATGAAGAAAATCAACAGTCAAGATGCAGAAAGCTGAGGTCAGGTGGAGCCTCCTCTCCCAGTGGGAGAGAAAGAACTGCCCAACAACTGCAGCCCATTTGTTATACAAGGAAGCTATTGTCAGTTGAAACCCTTTCACTGAGCAACTTGTTCGCCTGGCTCACCTTGGCCTCTGTGTTCCCAGAGTGGCCTTGCTCTAGCCCCCACATGTGATCTGCTCAGTCTCCAGCTTCAGCTGCTCCCCACACTGGAGATGTCTGATAAAAATCTCATTTTGCAGCCAGATGAGTCTTGAATCCTTTCGTATTAACCATAAATTTTTTTTCTCTAGATAATTCTAATCAGTATCTAGCTCTTAAATTAAAAGCACTCTGTAATTTGGGGCAAATAATCAGCCAGTGACAGTTAACAAGTGATTCACATTGTTCAGTAGTTTGTGTACTGCCTGATTAGTAATGTTCTGATTAGTAATTTTTTTTTCAGAATTGGCAGTGAAGGTCGATTTAGGAGATATTTGTGACCATAAATATTAAAGAGGAGGATTCTTTGCAACACTGAGATTTTTCTACCACAGCACAGTGGAGGGAATGTCAGTGCACATAGTTGACATCATCTCATCCCTGGTACGAGGGGAGTTGAGTGGCTGCTGTTGCTGAAAGGTGATGGGAACATGCATCGTGCCTTCTCCTTTGGGAATACCTGAATATTGTCTTGATGCTAAAAGCAGATCAGAAATACAGATTTTGATAACAAACCAGTTTACTTCATGAGCTCATGTGAGGAAAGCCATTGGCTTTCCCCTCTGTCAAGTTTTTGAGTATTATGGTTGGGCATAAAGCACAGGGTTTGTAAGAATTTTTTCTGAAGCTTTTTTTCATAATTCTGTAAAAATGGTTACATGGATGCTTTCTACAAATAATATGCTCGTGAACTGAAAGCTATGGGCTGTGTAAAGTCTGGCAGTCATATCAGTAGCATATCTGCCATTATATGGCCGTCGTTAGGCCGAACACATTATATATTAAATGTTCAGTAAGTTATAATAAGGTATACTTTTCTTTAAAGTGGTTTGGATCTTATTCCTTTAAAAATTGAACTTTTTGCCATAACTCCATATTTTCAAAAGGAAAAAGATGAAACCACACTCCGTGGTAATATTCCAATTACAAAATTACATGAAAATGTAGTCTTTCATTAAAAGATTAAATGATTTCAGGTTTGCTGCTATGCTGATCAGTGCAGGTGTTCATTCTATCTGTCAGTCATCTGCTCTTTAGAAGAGAAAAAGCTGTTGGGTGTCGATTTCTCCCCCTTTGGGTGTGACAGACATTTTCTGGTACATGCAGAATCACTGACAGCCAGGTTTCCCATGAACTAATATTGATCAGTAAAGTTATATTTGCACAACAATAAATGGAATTGCTGCAATTGTTCTATAACAGAAATTGACATCGTGTGTTTTTATTTTAGTGGATTTTTAGGAACAGTTTTAGATTTAGAGAAAAAGTGAGCAGAAAATGCAAAGAATGTCCCCAGTTCTGTTCTCATGCATGCATACCTCTCCTGCTGCCAGTACCCTGCACCAGGGTGGTTCATGTGTCAACATCAGTGAATCCACGTTGCTAAGTCACTGTCACCTAGACTCAGGGTTTACTTCAGGTCATCGTTAGTGTTGAACATTCTGTGGTCTTAGACAAAACTTCAATGCTACATATCTTTGACTACCACTTTGGGATAGCCCGAGTATTTTTGACTATCCAGAAATTCCCGTTCTCCACCCATTCATCCCTGCCTCTGTATCCCTGGCAACTCCTGAACATTTTACTATCCTTGTAGTTTTATCTTTTCCATCATTAGCTGGAAATATAGAGCATTCAGCCTTAGCAAATGGGCTTCTTTCACTTAGCAACATGTGTGTCCGTTTCCTCCGTGGAGTTTCATGACGTGGCACTTGCAGCTCACTTCTTTTCCGTGCCGAACTGGATGTGACACAGTCACCCCCTCACTAGAACCCTTGGAAGTAAAATGTCAACTAAAAGTCATCACTTTCTTTAGTAATAGTCAGACTACAAACAGGGGTCCTAGTGACTACAACGGAATGGCATCGACTTTAATGTCCATGACGAAGACCCGAGTAAAGCGGAGAAAAGTACATGATATGAGACAGTGACAGCCACGCCGTACAAACCACAACTGGTGGGATCACAGAATGTGCCGGGCGGCCTGGAGGGCCCGTGACTAAGTCTGTTTGGACTGCTGAACAGAACATCGTCGCCTGTGTGGTTTATAACCGACTGCAGTGCGCACTTCGTGGTCTGGGGTTAGGGAGTCCGAGGGCAAGGCGCCATCAGAGTGTATCTCGGGAGGGCTGAGCCGGGCCCAGGGTGGCCTCCTGTCCGTCCCCTTGCATGGGAGCCTTCCGTGGCTTGTTATAAATCATTTAATCCCTTTCGCACTTGTGGAACTAACTGACACCAAAGGCCCCATCTCCTCGCACCCTCACACCAGGAACTAGGTGTTCAGGACTTAGGACACACCGGCCTCTAGCACTCCACCCATTTCCGGTCCAAATTCCACCCCTTCCGCCACAAATTTGTGTCTGTCTCATGAACAAAATCCATTCATTTTATCCCAATCACTTTTTTAAAAGTCAGTTAGTTTATTTTAATTTGTTAAGTAAATTCAAGTTTATTCAATTTCTTGTCATAAAAAACAATGAAGCCGTTTTGAACTATATAGAATTTACAAACTATACGACTTCAGCATCCTGTTTATTTCTTTTTTTTAAGAGAAGAATAATTTCAAAAGATAATAGTGTAACAATGGTTAATACATTATATATTATTATCTTTATTTACTCAGAGTACAAGATATAGGCATTTAATTGTCCAAACAATATTAGCACAAACTTTTCATTTCAATGAACTAAGAGAAATTAGTAGTATAACTATCTTAACTATCTTATACATATTTTTTTTCTTTTCCCTTCCTTATTTTCTTCTTTCCGCCATCCCAGTTTCTCTTTCCTTTTGAACAGTTTCTTCCCATTTTACAATATCTATTGTACATTTTGGATCTTATTTACTCTTTCAGCTTCTCACATTAGGGAGACAATATGATGTTTGCACATGTGAGACTGATTTGTTTCACTTAGGAGTATGGTCTCAAGTTGCATCCATTTACCTAGAAATGTCTCAAGTTTATCCTTTATGGCTGAGTAGTACTCCATTGTATAAAAAGACCACATCTTTTTTATCCATTCTTCAGCCGATGGGCATTTGGGTTGTTTCCAAGGTCTAGCTATTACAAATTGTGCTGCTATAAACATGGATGCACATACATTGCTATGGTATGATGTTTTTAATTCTTCTGGGAAGATACCCAGCAAGGAAGTGACTGGATCAAATGGGACCTCTTATCCTAGTTTTTTGAGGAATCTGCACACTGATCTCCATAGTGGTTGCACCAGTCTACACGCCCACCAACAGTGAAGAATAATTCCTTTTTCCCCACAGCCCCACCAATATTTGTTTATGGTTGATTTCTTGACAACAGCCATTTTTGGAGGGGTGAGATAGAATCTCAATGTTGTTTTAATTTGCATCTCTCAAATAACCAGTGATGTTGAACATGTTTTCATATATTTGAAGTTTGTATTTCTTCATCTGAGAAGTGTTTATTCATCTCAGATGCCCATTTTTGGATTAGGTCTTTAAATTTGGGAGGTCTGATATTTTTAATTCTTTATATGTTCTCAATAGTCATCCTTTGAGCAACAGCTGGCAAATATTTTTCCCCACATCATGGGTTGTCTCTTTGTTGCTGGTTTCTCTTGCTGTGCAAAAGCTTTTTAATAAGATGAGATCCCAGTTGTTGATTCTTTGTGATAGTTCCTGTGTGATCGGGGTTTTATTCATAAAATCTTGACCTACACCAGTGTCTTCAAGAGTTTTACCTATTCCATCTTCTAGCAGATTTAATGCTTCTGTTTTAATATTTAGATCTTTGATCCATTTTTATTTAGTTCACGGTGAAAGATAGGGGTCCAATTTTAACCTTCAGCATGTGTAGAGGCAGTTTTTCCAGCACCATTTATTAAAGATGCTATCTTTCTTCCAGTGCATGTGTTTGGCTCATTTGCCAAAGATAAGGTGGCTGAAGGTGTGCCTGGAGTCATTTCTGCATCATCTAATCTGTTCCATTGATCTTTGGGTCTGTTTTTCTTTTTGCCAGTACCATGCTGGGTTTTGTTTTTTTTTTTAATCACAGTAGCTTTATACTATAATTTCAAGTCAGGGATGGTGATGCTCCCTTCCTTGCCTTAGCTGCCCAGAATTGCCTTTGCTATTCTATGTCTCTTTTGTCTCCAAATGAATTTTAGGATTGTTTTTTATAATTCTGTAAGATATGCTGCTGGAATTTTATCAGAATTGCTTTAAACCAATCACTTTTTTTTTTGTTTGTTTTGCTTTTTGAGAAAGGGTCTCACTGTGGTGGATTGGCCACTGGTGGACAATTTATAATCCCAGCTGAACTGATTAAGCATGGTACTGGATGTGTGAGGCCCACCTGGGATTGTTGCCAGCAGCATGAGAGGCAGACTGGAGAGGCAGAGGCTAGGTTGTTGGGAGTGAGATGAGGCTGTTGGGAGCTGGTGGAAGCTGTAAGCTGCTGGTTCTCTTGGAGGAGCTCGTCATGCTGCTTTCCTGATGAACTTGGCTGTTGTCATCCTCTGAGGAGCTCGGGACCTCACTGGCACTGAGAACGGCTTTGGTTCACGTTGGGGGAGCTCTGGTCCTCACTTTGAGCATCATTTCCTGGCTCTGGAGGGGAAGATGGTGCGTTGCTGGTCTCCAGGAGAAGCTTGTTGTGTTGGCTTCCCTAATGGGAACTCAGCCATCTTGATCATCAGAGGATCTCAGGACCTCACTGGTGCTGAGGATGACTGTGGTACCTTTCAGGGGAGCTCTGGTTCTTCTGAGCATCACTTCCTGGCTCCAGTGCAGACCCCTCAGCCTGTGAGCACAGAGCTTTCATCTTGCAGACACACACTTTCTAGATTCCACCACTGACCTTTGGGCCTTCCCAGAGCAGATCTGTGAAACAGGCCTGTTCGAGACATTGTCATGGGCTCGGGGCCTCCAGCTGGACTGGGGGGGGGCATTGTTATGGGCTCTAGGTCTTCAGCAGGACTCATGCAGGACATTTCTGTGGGATTCAGGCCCTCAGCTAGATTCCTTGTGTGGACAGATTTCCTGCACTCTTACATATTGTTCTTTGGATGACTATTATAAATAATCTTATAAAATATGCATCCTTGTGTTGTTCACCTTGCAAAACATCCCCCAAACCAACACACTATTAGTTCAGGCTGGCCTTGAACTCACTATGTAGCCCAGGCTGCCTTGGACTCATGGCAGTCTTCCTGCCTCAGCTTCCCAAGAGCTAGGATTACAGGCATGTGCCACTACACCTAGCTCTCAATAACTTCTAAAGTATACTGTTCTCCTCTTTTGTGGGATGGATAGAAAATTTTCCAAATCTTTAGGTTCTTCTTCCTTTTTAACAATCCTGCCTTAAGTCCGAGGTCCTGAGTTTGATTCCTGATACCAAAATTAAAAATTCTGCTTTTCCAGTCATTTCTTTCTTCTAGCATTTTACGCCAGCCCACTCCTTGTATACCTTGCTCAAGGATTGTTTGTTTTTTTAGCCAAATATCTCATTTAATGGTTCTCATGTTCTGGCTTCCACACAACACTAAAATGCACAGTCCACAACTTTGCCTCTGTGTAACAATCACTTTTATTTTAGTTTTCAATAGTGTGTTCCTCATTTCTGTCTGAGACTGCATGGAAACAGTCTCTGTGGTCCCTCTGTTCACAATTAGACGTTCCCTAAGAAAATGGGGGCCTTCTCATTTCTCAGCAGCCCCTTCACAGCATATCAGTTCTTCTTTCTTCCTTCCCTTCTTTCCCTTCTTTGTTTTGTAAGTAGAGTCTTGTACAGAGAGAAGGTTATGTCCTTTCAAGCTATCACCGCCATAAAGCTACCTGTTACTCAATTAAAGATCTTTGAAATTTTTGCGTAAATGTATTCACATAGTAACCAGTTGACTAGAAGGTTCCAGAACTTTACCAAAGGTACCGCAGGACTCAGATGCCTGCAAGGGTTTGTATTGTGGTTTAGAGGCACAGATACTGCTTTGGTTTTAAAATGTCATTAATACAAATGCAGGATTTATAATATCCCCATCATAAAAAATTCATAAAATAAAACGTGACTTAGGCATTTATTATGTCGAGTATTTAAACGATTATTCTCACTGCAAGAATACTTCTATTGTGAAGGATAGGTTTCAAACTAAGGACCACTGAAGTGTTTCTAAGAAATACAGCTGAGATTTTTTGGGTCAGTCCTGAAGGTTTTGTCAGTGCTGTAGTCTTTGCACCCCATACCTTTTTCTAACGTTTTACTTTGAGACAGGGTCTTGCTAAGTCCCTGAATTGCCCAGGCTGCATTTAAAACTTGAAATCTACCTGCTTCAGCCTCCCAAAATACTGGGAGGATTACTGGCATGCACCACCATGTGGCCAAATTTGGCCATAGAACACCAGTAATCTCTTGAGTTTCCCCTAAATATAAATTATAAAATTTCCATGTATATTAATTGGGCCTTAAGTTAGTGACTCATTGCAAATAAAAACAAAGAAAGTATTTTTGAAACTAGTTAACATCATAGGCCTGAATGTGGGGAAAGGAGGAGATGAGTATGAACATGACAATTTTTTCCAACCTAGAGCCCTGATGGAAGTTGTTCAAAGAAATATAGCACTACTGAAACATTTTGACCAAACAACATTTACCCTTACGATATTCCCTGCCTACCTTAGTCCCCCTCCCGTCCCTGATCTGGCCGTGACTGATTCCATGGACCGTGAATTAGCGGTGACCTGCACTTTTAAAAACTACCGGTAGAGGGCTCCAGAGTTCTATCCTACGCCAAAGTGACAGCACCTTGATAATCGCCAAAGCAAGAAAAAAGCTCAAAGTTCCCTACAAGGAGGCCACATAATCGAAAGGCTATAGTAGGTCTAGAACTGGGAGGTACACTGTCAGGCAGGCAAGTCTCTGAGTCATCCCGGCGTGACTCCACTTTCCTCCTTGTTGGAGAAGTATTTTAATGAAAGCTTTTCTGACTGTTTACTTTTGTGAAAATACACTCAAGTTATAGGTTTGTTATTCTAGCCTGAATACATAGTCGTATATGTACTGTGAAATAATACTCGGATTTTAACTTAAAAATCAATCTAATATTCAGAATGCTTACGAAGCCTATCAATCATTCTTAAAGATGAAGCCGACAGGTTTAAAAATGGAGAACCCTGGGGTTTCTCTTGGAAGCCACAGTAACCACCCTTCATCTCCCCGTCTTGCGCTTCTGCTCGCTCAGACTCCACATTGGAATCTTCTGGGCTCTTGTCCAGCAATGGCAAAGGAAAGCAATTAAATTACCTGTGAATTATTTGCACCAATTTCTACATTTTAAATATTTTTCACTGCCTTGTTGTGGTGACCTATATACCCCATTAAAAAGAATTCCCCTATCCCGGAGATACACTGGGGTCCCAAATCACCCAGTTAAATCACAGATCACCCAGAATTTACTGGCCCACTGTGAATCCATTTTAGTGGCTGGTGCTGAAAGGTGTAAACAGTTACTGTGTAAATATTTATCCTCTGTCTAAAAAGCAGGGGAACAACCTGAATATTGAATTTATAACTCACATATGAAGTGTGGGAAATTGTACCATCTCTCAGCTTGTATAACGTTGATTAATTCAGAGTTGAAGCCTGCCGATTTATTTGACTCCTCTAGAAAAGATAAAACTCTCTAGCTGTCTTTGGATATCTGGTGGCAGTGGCTAGCTATGACTACCTATGGATAAAGTTGTCGTTGGAGAACAAATCACATGTGTTCATTGCCCTACCCATGCCAGCTGTCCATTCTAAGCAGATCCCGTCCATATAGTGGATATTCAACGTGTGTACAAATGTCCACACAAATCTGTGTTCTTTTCAGGGAACACCCAGCTAGATCCGCATGTCACTTGTACTGACTGTGATAACCTACATACTAAAAGCCATGACTGTAACTAAAGTCTTACACAATCTCACCTGTAGATAATGCGCCACACGCATACACATCCTCAAATCAAGGGGGGAGACTGGTGAGGCGATGCTGAGTTCTTCGCAGAAGAGGCAAGAAAGGGGACATGGAGGAGAAATGGGGACAGGTGGGGAACTCAGAAACCCAGCCTGGGGCTCTCATGGGCACACAACACCCAGAGAAGGGGGCGGGCTGGGGGAGGGAGGCCGCTTGCCCATCCTGGAAGGTTTCCTGGGGAAGACTGGGTCCCCAGGGAAACCCCTGGAGGATGAAAACAGGGTAGGAGGTTTTGTGGCTCACAGCAAAGTGCTTCTCTTGAGAGAAAAGGGTGCGACGGTTGTGACATAGGTTGAAAATAAACTCTGAGATCAGTGATGATATTCTTGACCAAATGGACCAGGCAGTAAGAATTTGATTTGCGGCGCAATGAGAACTATTAGACTGTTAGACAAGCAAACTGTGGTATCAGCCGGTCGTAGTGGAGACGCCGGTCAGCCCAGCATGCTGGCGCTGAGGAGGGAAGATCACAACTTTCAGTCCAGCCTCGGCAACTCAGAAGGTTAGCAAGGCTCGGTGTCAAAATCAAGTTCAAACGTAAAGGCTTGGGGAGGAGGCTCCGTGCGAGGGCCCTGGGTTCAGTCCCCAGTAGAGGAGGGAAAAACCTGTCATCAGAATGGGCTAAAAATGAGAAGACCTGCAGTTTTCACGTCAGTGTGAGGCGGGGTAGAAGAAGCAGAGGAAGAATGGGAGAAGTAGACTCTGGTAAAACCGTGGAGAGGGATGACCAGACCGCAGAAGGAAGTGGATGCAAGAGTATTCGTGAAGCAAGCTTTGATAACTGACTGATTTAATACATAACACAGCTAAAACTTGTCACGCGTAGCTTCTGCAGCTTGTTTTGCTGTCTGAGCCTGTCCCATCGGGCCCCGCGCAGTCCCTGCCCTGTGATTCAGGACTGGGCTGGCTGGGCTGAGGCCGGCCGGCATCCACGCGGGGCCTGGCCTGGGAGGGTCCGGGACGTGGAGATGAGCAGGATGTGGCCTCCGCTCGCGCAGGATCTCCCCAGCTCTGCCCCGCATGGCCTGCGGCGGGGACTGAGTGCAATCACAGGGACCTGCAGGGTGCTGTGCACAGTGTCTGGGCCGTCCTAGCAGGCGGGGTGCGGGGTCAGCATCCTCAGGGTCCCCGCGGGCTGCAGAGAGCTTGTGTCACCGGAGGGGAGGCACAGGAGCCTCCGGACGTCCCCGCGCCACCCTCACCGCTCCCACAGGGCCTGCGCCGTCGCACCTCGGGGAACTCGCGGCTGCCCCGCCCCCCGGCAGACTCGCGGCGGCCGGCACTTCCCGCCGCGGCGCTTTGTCGCCCTGGGAGCCCCTCGGGGCCGTCCGGACCGCGCATGGTCCTGGCCCGCGGGCCGAGCCGCGTCCTCCCTCTCCGCGCCGAGCTGCGAGCACCCCTTCCGGGAAGCCCGGCCCTGGCCCCCGCCCGGCGCGCTCCGCCCCGACCTGGAGCCGCCCCGGGACTGGGCGCCGCCGCCTCCCTCGGAGCCGGGACCCGGGCCGGGCGGCGCAGCGCGGCGCGGAGGGCGATCGGGCGCGGTGCTGGGGCGCCGTCCGCTCCTTCCTTCCCCTTCCCCTTCCCCGCCCCAGGCTCCCGCCGACCCGGCCGGCACGGGCGGCCCTGGGCTCCCAGCTGCTGCCCTCCGCCCGCAGGGGGCGCCGCGGGGAGCGCGGGGCGGGCGCGGACTGTCCCGGGAGCCCCCGACAGGGTCCCCCCGCAGCGCTGGCCCGCCCACCCCGCCCACCGCGCGCTCCCCTCCGGCCGCCCCTGCGCCCGCGGATCCCGGGCCGCCCCTGCGCCCGCGCTGCTCGGGAGGGCTCTGGGGCGCCGCGTTGATCGCAGGACGCGGCCCGCGCGGCCGCCGCAGCTGCCTGGGCTGAGCGACGAGATGCAGGTCCGCGAGGAGGGGCCGATGCCCGGGTGGAAGATGCAGCCCGGAGGGTCCCGGGCGTTCCGGGTGGGCCGCGCGCTGACCCCGCAGGCGCCTGGGCTGGGCATTTTGCACTTCGATTTGGTTGCACTGGTATTTAAAGTACAACTAAAATATAATTTTCTATTTCCCTTCCTTAGTAGTTAACAATCACTAAGGGCTCAGTATGGGCTTTATGGAGCATATGGAGTCTTAATCCCACCCAAACCAACTGCGAGTCAGTTATCAACCTGCCCTGAATTTACTGCAAATATTTTCTAAGTAAATGGATTATTTGTGGAGTCCATTAGGAATGTGTTTGCAATATTGAGATGTTTCTTATGCTAATATTTTTAAAGCCAACAGTTGATAATCTTTGACATCCGACTGACTTGATTGAAACAGTTGAAAGCACATTGACATCTATTGACCCTGCAGATTAAAAAAGAAGAGAATGCTCGAAAGAGTTGACACACCCTGTAACCGCATCCCTGGATTGGATCTGTTTCTCTTGGGAGTGAAGGGATTAGTAGATTCACAGGCTGGGTAGAGAAAGAGGAGGTGGTCCTAGAGACAGCAGGTCCTAAAGATGGCAGAGGAACATGGCCACAGGGACAGAGACGGAGCTATTCTTATTCCTGCATCACCCTTAAATTTATGTCTGTGCGACTCTAGACACGGTGCACGTGAGGGCTCCTACCTCCACGTCCCGCCTGAGCCCTCCTGTGCTCACAGGGGAGCCTGCAGGTGACCACTGCTGACTTGCTGTTGGAGGTGGGTCACTGCTGGAGGGACCCGGGAGGGAGCATTTCGCTTCTCCCTCTGCTTCCTGGCTACCAGGATGTGAGCAGGTTTTGTCGCCGTACCCCTGTGTCTCGCCTGCTATAAGTCACATGCACCTCGGTGATGGGGGGGGGACTGAGACCCTGCACACAGACACCGCACTAGACATTACTGCACAGCCTCAGGAACTGACTTAGGATTTGGTGCAAATTGCAAATATAGGTGTCAGTGGCACATGATGGAAATACGTCTTGTATTATTTTCTGCGATAATGTGATTGATCATAAACAATTTCATTTCATTTACATATAATATGTCAAAAGCGTTGTGTGCTTGGAAGTGTTGCCTTGGGTATTTTAGCAATAATTCCCGTTGTTACTGGCTTAGCAGATCTAAGTTTTCCAAATTAAAATTATTAAAATACTGAAGGCTAAAATGGGTCACAGAAGTCTGTTTCATTTGACATTCCTGTGCCTGCTGATTGGCATGACACCGATGTGATCTGCAAACGCCATTTCTGGAACCCCTCTTCCCGAGGTGACACCGGGGAGAGCTGGTCCCAAGAGAAGCTCGCATGGGATGCAGTGCAGACACTGGAAGCAAAGGCACTGCCGTCATATGACACTACTTCCCCGGGATAACAGACGAGCAAGTTCAGCGGTCCTGGGAGTGCCGGTCCTCTCTCCTCTGCTATTTCCAACTTGTCCTTCCAACTTGTGGTCACTCCAAACACAGTGGCCCACGGCCAACACTGGTGCCCCACCACAGTGACTGGGGCTCCATGCAGACATCTGACGGGTCTCCTTGGGGTCCACCACGGGCAGTTACCTTTCCCGCCAAGCTATGACGTGCCCATCCAGGCCCCATGAGGACTAGAAACTTTCCCCTCTTCTTCCTCCTCTCCTGGCTGCCCACCCAGATGTGCACACGCTTATTGAAGTTCTGGTTCCTGACAACACGAACCTTAATTCCCACAGCACTCGGGTTATCTGTTTGCATAACACACGCCCAACTATGCACCAATGTAGATAGTACAGAAATGGTGCGACCACCATGAGTCTGGGGCCATAATTAGTGATTTTTTAAAATTAAAGTTTAAAAAAGCTAAAGAAATAAATGGTTTTTTGTTTTGCTTTGGGTTTTTTTGTCTGTTTTGAGACAGGGTCTCACTATTCAGTTCAGGCTGGCCTTGAGCTCACTTTGTAGCCCAGGCTGGTCTCAAACTTGCAACGATTCTCCTGCCTCAGCCTCCTGAGTGCTGGGATTAGAGGTGTGCGCCACCACGCCCTGCTAAATGGTTTTAAAACTAAAACCAGAAAGCATCAGGCTCTTCTAAACATTTTTGGCTCTTTAAACAAGAAATAGCCATGTTCACCCTTGAGAATTTTCACACTCGATCCGCTTTTGTTTCTTGTCTTCCCAGCGAAAGGGTATTGATCATTTCAAAACATATTTTGTTCTTGACGGTGAGTTACCTGCTGGGATCACCTCTGGCATAATTGTTCCTTGTGTGTTGAAGCAGTAATTCTTTTCCAGCAGTTTCCATTGCAGTATTCCAGGAATCTTTGTGGCAGATTCTAAAACTGGCCATTATCATCACTGACCCATCAAATTCCCTAAAACTTTCTGTCCTCTGAGCCAGGAGGCCCAGACTAGATCTCTTAGATAGCAGTTCAACCTCAGCCTCTATCTGAACCCTAATTTCATCCTTATGCTGACAAATGTTTGAAAATGGCTCTCAAGTCATGGGGCTGCTGATCTGTAGTATCTGCTGGTTTCTCTGGTGTCCTTACTCCCAGCATGCCCGATTTCCAGCTGCCATGGTGAAGTCACTTAAAGAACTCCAAGCTGGGGGAAACATAGGTCCTGGCAACTCCAACACGTCACTGCTCCTTCCTCAGTGAAGTGAGAAGAACAGTTGGTTCTATGGTTTGTGTCTGGATGTCCACCCAAAAGCCTCATGCAGTCCTGGGGCAGGCTTCTAGAGGTTATGATTGATCTGTGGTCCAACGCTGGGATTTTGGGGGAGAGCTATCCCCACCCCAGGGTGGGTAGTTTGTGTGCAATATAAGGAAAGGAAAGAGGCTTGCTCTCCCCGACCTGCTCCTCCCTTTTGATCTTGTTGCTTTTGCTGTTTCCCACTGCCATTAATGGTTTCCCCCTGCCATATGCCTCTCTGCCTTGGAGCCAGCTGAGTATGGACTGAAACTTCCACAAACTGTGAGCTAAATAAACCTTTCTTTCCTAAAATTTGGCTGCCAGGTTCTTTGTCTCAGCAATGAAAGAAAAGTAACCAAGACAGTTGGCACCATTCTCGGTCACAGAGCTGCTGCTTCTTGCTTACTTGGAAAACCTCTCTTCAGTAAGCATTTCCTGACAACCTACCTAGGTGGAAGTATCACGCTGAGGATGAAAGTGCTGGAAGGGTTTTGTTTTGTTTTTTTAAAAAAGAAACAAAACCACATTAAACACATAAACATAAGAACAAAACTCCAGAACAATATGATAGGAGGGTAACAATGGTCAACACATTGGCACATTGTGTATTGTTATCTTTGAATTAGTTGCTCAGAGTATGATATATCAGCATGTAATTGTCCAGACAGTATTAGCATAAACCTATCTTTTCAGTAGACTGAAATTAGCAGCATACCTATCTTAACTATGTGTGTGTGTGTGTATATATATATATGGGAAGGGATTTTGTAGCACAAGTAAACCAGTGCACATTAAAAACAAAAACCCTCCTTAATTCTTAAAATGCTGTACAAACTCAAAGATTAACTAGAATTTGTCACAAGGACTAGGTGCGCAAAGGACCCAGGTCTTCTGTCCAAAAGGGATATGTGTGGAGAACTAGTTTGTCACTGTGTAGTACAATATGAAACCGAAGCGCACATATCTAGGGAAACTTCCAGATAATCACTGGCTTACAGCCCATCCACTCCCAAAAAGCATTTGAGACAGTCATTATGTTAAAAAAAGATCAGGATAACTGGTCACAAACACAGACCCGAGAAGCAAAAGGAAAGAGCGGAAGGCGCGCAGTGAAGCTGTCCTCCTAGCAGCCAGGGAAGGGTTCGAGTCCATCAGGGAATCACCCTTTTCAACCCGACCGTCGCGGCTCCAGAAGAGGTCTCTCTCTGAGGTGAGGGCCACCCAGGGCTGTCTCGCAGCCTGGCTCTCCACGGGGTCCCGTGTGAAGTCTCATATCGGAGCTTTTGCCAGCAGCGCAGCCGCACCACAAAATGATAGCGCGAGTTTATCAAAACGGAAGTGACACTTCATATTCTTTCCGCGCAGAGTAAATGAGGTGAAGCGCATGCACTGGCACCTGGCTTAGGGCAAGCTTCCTCTGACGTTGAGAGAATGGACGTGTGCAATGGGCTCAGGGCTTACGACAGGAAAACGGCAAATCTTTATGTGCTGGAGAAGGTCCTTGAAAAGCTGTGTATTAACTCTTCTCTTTTCTGAAAGGATAGGAAAAATTTCATGGGACCAAAGTAAAAAATGTATACTTGCTTCTTTTTAAATCCCTAGGAAAAGCTCCCTCCCAACTAGCGGATTCTGCAGTGGCCCCATTCCGCCATCTAGTGGACAGGAAGGGAAACACCAAATTTAGAGCCAAATCAGTAATCTCATTGCTGTGCTGCAATTTCAAAATCTGAAATTTGCCAAGAATGTGCTGTCTGACCAGGGTAAATAAAATTCTCTGTTAACTTGTTAATAGATTTCACTTGTCAACCTAGATAACACAAGAGATCTCCTCCTTCACAAGCTTCTTGCTTTCTTATCATTATGGTTAAGGCTTGACAAAAGCAATTCGATTTTGATTCTGCAAACTTTTACATATTCAGTTATTTAAAGCAAAACACCAGCGCTAGATTTCCAGGACTAAAGCCCCACAGTGCATTTCTCAGTCGTCTACTGTTTGCACCAGATGAGCTGTGAAGACATCCTCTGAGAGGAGACACAGGGCTTGGGTTCCCAGCACGGGTTTCCTCTGCTTGCCCCTGCATCTTGCCCTTCTGTCCGACTCCTACTTACCCCACTGTGGACCGGAAGTGCCTGGTGGGGGCCACAGCTCCGTCCTCCCTGTGTAAGGTGTAAGACCTTGGCGGGGACCAGAGCCGTTCAGTTCATTGCTAAGATGCACCCTGCACTTGTAAGCAAGGAACTGCTCGGCACCAGCCCATGTTTCGTTTTTCTGCAGGCGTTTTCCTCTCTTACTATTTAAACTGTTCATGATATACTTTTCTCCCTCTCTAGGCTTTACGGAAATTTCTTTTGTGTTTATGATGATGAAATTAGGGGTAGCCAGATCTCCTGCACGACCTAGTCATAGCGCCCAGAAGCACCCAGGGTCCTTATAAGAGCCTCAGCTTACTATTATTGTGATAACTGTTAGTAACCACAGCATGTGCCAGCTTTGAATTCCCACAAACTCAAATAAACCGTGCATAATTATATATGTTTGCTAACCCCCACACCACCCTTACAGCATAGTAGTATAATCCCTGTTTGTGAGATAAGGAAACATGCCCAGAAAGGCCAAGTGACTTCCTAAGGTCACACAGCTGCCGGGGGGCAAGGCCAGAGCAGCTCCCAGCTCTGTCCCTACCCCAGGCTCTGGCTGCCGAGGTGAGGAGGTTGCAGAGCCCTCAGCTCCTAGCACTGTCCGCCCTGAGCCGCCTGGCTCCCTCTGCCCGTCCCTCCATGGCCCACACTTGCATCAGTCACCCCAGCCAGGCCTCGGACCCCCAGCCACAGTGCTTCCCATAGTGAACAGGAGCCTGCAGAGCTGTCACTGGGGCTGCAGATCACCCAGGCCTGAATGGCTCATCCCCCAGGCTGCAGGCTGGAGGCCTCAGCTCTCGCTCTAGCCCCCAGATTGCTTGATTGCCCTCACCACATGGCAACCGGCTTCCCCAGAAAGACTGGCCTAAGAGAAAGGGAGAGACCCAGCCCTTTTAGGGCTGACCCTCAGAAGTCACGTGAGCCACTTCTGCTGTGACTCATGTGGCACACAGGGCTCTAAGGTCCAGCCCTGCCAAAGAGAGGGCAATCATGCTCTACCTTTTAAAGGGAAGATCATCACACAGAAGGAGTAGACGTTTCCTAAAACCACCACGTCTCACGTCCTGGAACTCGCAATCAGGACCAGGTCTAGGGCAGGACCAGCCAGGTGCCCAAGACACAAACTTCAGGAGGCCCTGGGTCCCAGGGTCATGCATGGCAGGGTCAGAACACAGTGCACATTCCACCATTATCAGCTTGCTAGAGGGTTGCTGTAAGTGGTCTTTCTTAAATCACTTCCAATTATTCAATTCTAGCCCTTACAAATAAATTGCTTTGGATCTTGGTGTTCTAAATTTACTAAAATTCCTTTATTGGTTCTAAAAATGCTGTTACTACTTTATATTTTATAAGATTCCATCAAGCTACATACTTAGAGAATTGTGCCATCTGGGAATAAAAATAGTTTAACCAAAAAGTATTTGCAAGGCAGGTGCTATTCTCCATTCCTTCCTTGCTGAGACAATGTGGCGGTGTTAGGGGGCCCTTACAGAAGAGACTTGTAAGCATATTGTAACAAAAGTTAGAAATCAACTCATTGCCTGTCACTACGCTTATGCTCCATCACGGAGCTGGCCTTGACTGTCCAGGCCCAGATGTTCTCCCTTAATAATGTGTAGGTCAGATAGAGCGTGAGAATCCGAAGCACAGAGAGGGAATCAGAAGTGATGCAAATCCCAGGGATGCGGGGGGGCCTTGGGCTGAGATCTTTGAGCTGAGAGGGACTGGAGCCTCTCTGCTGCGGAGCGGTGGTTGGCGACACCTCTGTGGTTCCAGAGGGGCTGGAGGACACACGGATTCTTAGTGCAGTGAGTCTTGCCCAGATGGGGGAAGTGGGAGAAATTAGGTGAGGAATTCACTTTTGAGGGTCCTGGGAAAAGACATGTGGATCTTGGAAGATAATTGTTTGAAATATGCAGGAAAGGAATAAAACAGAAAGGTGTTTTTCGTAGAGAACATTATTTGTCAGATTTATTTGATCAAGAACTTGAGAATTATTAAGTTACCACCTAAAATGTTTGAATCAGAAGACAATGCTGGTGAGAACTGTTGATTAATGAAGTGAAGGGGTAGGTGAACCCGAAGATGATTTTTCAGAATTGTTAAACAATGGATTTCATCCTAAGAATGAAGATTTCACACCATTGAGATAATTTGTTGTGCCAACTCTTTATATCCACCAATACACCTAGTGTAAATTTGCCATTTAGACGGTACAGAGCCAGATATTGTACATTACTTTGACTATTTCTGCAATTCTAAAGCAATGGAGTTGATTACAGTAGAAACTGAAATATGCAAATCAATCAAAAGCTTCTGGAATTTTAGGGAAATTTTCATATTAGAAGGCTGTTTATTTATTTATGTAATTTATTTGAATTTTTGAGACAGAGTGTTGCTATGCAGTTCAGGCTGGCCTTGAGCTCACTTTGTAGCCCAGGCTGGTCTCAAACTCACAACAACCTTCCTGCCTCAGCCTTCCCAGTGTTGAGATTATGGGGTGCACCACCATGCCCAGTTGGCTGTTTATTCTTTTGCTCCTCGTATATGTAAGCCAATATGAGTGATTCTGGTCTGAAAAAGGTTGCACTGAAACACCTTTTTTTAGTAAAGTGATGAGATAAATATTTTGCTTTCATTACTCTTGAAACTAGTCCTCATCTGAATCCTAAGCTAAGTTATGGCTAATTGTTGAACATTTCAAAAAGTTTTCTACTGCACTTAAGAGATATCACAAGTGATGAAAGTCTAATGCTATATAAGGGTTGATGGAGGTGTATTCAGCTTATGCCCCTAAAAAGAGCTACATTTGGATTCAAATCTTACATGCTTGGCGAATTCAAATCTGGGTATATTTGGTCCTTAGTAATTTACATTGCAAAGGGGGTAACTTGGTAACAACTGTAAAGACCATTCCGAGTGTATGTGGCTTATTTTGACACTGATGAAACCACTTTTGAAAGTGGGACACTGACTTATTTTGGTCATTTTTTATACCTCTCCAGAACTCTGATGTGCACACAATACAAGACAGACATATAGGGGACACTGAGACTGAACAGGAAGGCAGTGCCAAAAGATTTGCAAAAGAAAAAACTGAAAAAGGGGGAAATGTCAGCCTATCAGAGAGGAAAAGTCTGTGTTGTGCAATGCAGAGACATTTCCTGGTTGTCAGCTGTTCATAATATAGAAATGATAGAACTTGAAACAAAACTTTAAAATTCTAATAGTGGTCAATGATTATAACTATGGATGGCAATGGCCAACATCTAACAAGTTGTCCTGTAATGAAAAAACAAGGAAAATTATAAAACATTTATATACTTTCTGGCCCAAGCAATATGGAACTCATCATTTATTCAAAACAAGGGGTTCAAATAGTCATTTACAATTTAATTAAGTGTCACAGACGAAGTAACTGAACAATACGGGTCAGTGAAACCCCAATCAGAGTCCACCATCCCCTTCACCATTACATGCAGCGGGTAGATGTTCTGTTGAAATTATACTATCCGCAGGTATAAAGGAAAGGCCAACACACCAGTAAAGTGTTCAGAGAAAGACAATACAAAAGAAATTCAGAAACAGACAAGGTACTGTTGTCTAGACTATAACGGTGCATTATGTACTGAATGTGTTAAGATGTACCAAATTTATGGGATAAATTTGATAAAATTGTTTTTATATTTCCTGTTATTAAAATTAACTGAAAAACTGCAAAAAAATAAAAACAACAACAACCAATGTGCAGGTAACAGTGACTGTGTTCAGCTTGTGTTTTAAAAATATACAGTGATTCCAACTTGCTTCAAGGCCATCATGTCTGGGGAAGCCTGGCCCAGGCCAAGACACTTCTAATTCCACCTACTCTTCTCAGACCCCCTCTCGCCTGGAATGTTCCTGTACAAACCTGCCTGACAATATATGACGTAACTCTTGTATTCCATGTAACCAATCGTGTAACAGCCTCTATCAGCTTTGTACTTCCCACTCACAAACCCTATCTAAACTGGACTCAAACCTGACTCTGGGCTGTGATCTGAACCCCTGGGTTCCCCCGCCCGCTGCTGTAATAAAAGTTGCCTTCTAACTCCTTGGAGCAAAGAGTCTTTCATTTGGATGGATATTGGTTTTCCTACTACAATGGGAAATGGGGCAGTCTCTTCCACAAGTGGTGCCAGGACACCTGGATAGTCACATCGGAGAGGATGAACTTGCAACTTTACAATGTGCACGAAAGTTCATTCAACATGGATCAGAGGCCTAAACAGGAGAGCAGAGACTATAGAACTCTTGGATGAAAACAGGACTAGATCATCATTACCTTTGGTTAGCCAATGATTTCCTAGGTAAGATGCCCAAAGCACAAACAATAAAATACTGTTCTTTATCAAAATTTAAAATGTTTCAAAAGACATGAATACAAGAAAAGACCACTGACAACCAAATACTGAAAGAAAATATTTGCAAATTCTGTCTTAAGGAGAGACTGGCTTCCAAAATACATAGAGAACACAAACATAAGACAACCTGACTTAAACATAGACAAAATGTTCGAATAGACAGTTCTCTGATATTTGAAGAGCCAACAGGCAAAAAAAGATGTTCATTAATCATCGCTGAGAAATGCAAATTTAAACAAGTAATGTAAGGAGATACCAGAATGGCTAAAAGAAAGACAGACAACAAGGGCTGGGCTGGGGCGTGGCTCGGGAGCGGGGAACTTCCCAGCAGGCGGAAGGCTTTTGGTTCCACCCCCCCAACACATGTGTTGAGGATAGAGAAATGGGAGCCCTGTACATTGCTTGCAAATGGATAGTTTTCTCTAGGGGTGATGGACATGTTCCAAAATGAGATTTGAGTGGTTTTCCCAAAGTTCTACAAATATGCTAAAAACCACTGGGCTATACGCTGCAATCAGGTGGATTTGATGGTATGTGAATACCTTCACAGGGCTCATGTTTAAATCAAAGGAACAAATGTATTGATACAACAACAATAAATCTCTAGATAATTTCAGAGTGAAAGAAGCTAGACAAAAAAGGGTACATACATACTGTAGGGTTTCATTTACATAAACATACAACGCAAAAGGTAGGATCCATGTACATAGACTGCCGGAAAGCGCAAACTGATCTATTCTGACAGAAAGCAGGTCACTGGCTGCCTGTAGGGGGCGGGCGATGAGTGAGAGCTAGGGATTATAAAGAGGCCAGAGGAAACTGCCAGAGTGAGCGGTTTCTTTTATGTTGTGTGTGGTGATGGTTTCACAAGAGGTACCAAAAGGTTGGTACATTTTCTGTGCAATTTGTTCTATGTCAGTTATACCTCAGGAAGAATTTTCTAAGCAACCATTTCATAATAATAATATTCTGCTTTGGCATTGAAACAAAGCTATGTCCAGAAGCTCTACGTCCATGGAGCTCCATCGGTGGATGTGAATTTTATTAGTGAAACAAATACACACTAGGGGAGGAATGACCACAGCTCTGAATTTCCTTGCCAAGCCACAAGTTCTGTGGGATACTTACGTAAGAGACGCTCTATTACGCTTGTTCCTGAGAATGTAAGCGAAGAATTGCCTATATCAGTGCAGGTAAAGGTTGGGAGAAATGGCCACATCCCTGAAGAGACAGGATAAGAAATTTTAAAGCAAAGAAATTATGGTGTAGCTGACTCCTGCAATTTCATCCTGAAAGCTCTGTACCATTTTTCTTTCTTAGAGTCGCCTAAAATAAAGATGTGTCTTACAATCAATGGTGTCTTAGACTCAGTGATGCCAGGGTACAGGAGGCCACAGGCACCCACCCTAGAAGCCCTCTTCGGAGAGGAGGCCTGGCAGGAGTCTTCAAGAATTAGAGAACGCTCCAGGGCTGCAGGGTCCGGGGTTCAGGTAGAGTTTAGTTAAGGGGCTTGTGGACGTCTTTTGTCCCCTGGTGGAGAACTTTAAAAATGCAGCCCTACCTCCTGCGTGAGTCCGTTAGGGCGGGAAGGAAATTTTAAAGGTCACTTTCAGCCCCTTGGCTTTGTGCTTGTTGTTTGGGTTGGTTGGTTACTTGGTTGTTTGGTTTGGGGGAGGGAGTTCGCACATGTCCCTGGCTTTGTACCTATCGCATGGTGAGTTGGTAACAAGAACGTGTAGATTTTTACAGTCACCTTAAAACTGTGACCTGCGTGATCTAAAACTCCTTCCCGGGTGTGGTGGCGCACACCTGTAATCCCAGAACTCGGGAGGCTACATACTGAGTTCAAGGCCAGCCTGAACTACATAGTGAAAACTTGTCTGAATTAAATTAAATTAAATTAAAAATAAATAAAACTCCTGCAGTCATAGAAACATGGAGCTAAATGAGACCCCAAGCCCTCACCGCTCTCACTGTGTCTCCTCTTTGCAAGCAGCAGTGGGCAGAGAGGAACACCCCTAGCTTCTCAGATTGAGCCTTTTTCTAAGAGAACATCCACTGTTCTTTGAGTCGGTTTAGTAGGAAGAAAGTTGTGGGCCACAGTTTTTAATGCATTGCCCCGTGCAGAAAAGCACCTGTGGTTTTATCGTTCAGTGTCCAGCTTGTGGACAGTGCCTGACAGCCGCGGATGATGGTGGGGTAATAACGGGGAGAGTAGCTTCTCAGGACCTGCTCCCCACACCCTTGCTGACCAGGCTCGATGTAGCCACAGGCAGTGTGTTCGCTGGGTACCTAGCTCTGTGCCAGCGCCGCAGGCACGAAGACCGGTGCGGACGCAGCCCCCAGTGCTGTGGGCTCCAAGCTGAGAACAATTATAGCTACCAGCGTGTGCGGAGCATTTGCAGCACCAGGCAGTGAGCTCACCATCCCACGTCTGACCTGTGCCCCCACCCCAACCCTCCGAGCTGCCATCTATTATTACCCTGCTTGCAAGCTGAAGCCACCTGGATGGAGTTGGAGGTCGGCTGGCAAAGCTGCACTGCTTCTTCACGCTCCCCACATCTCAGCCTTGGGTCCCCCGAGAACTCTCAGTCCCCTCCTGGGGGACACAGTCACGGAAGTCGTTTTAGGAATAACATGTTTTGCACTTAATTTCTAGCCTGCGTCTGCACCGCTGCATATTTTATACTGGCCTTTTCAATGGTTTGTTGGTTTGCTCTGAGCCCCTGGGGATTTTTATTATGGTTGTCCTTTGGTATCTGTGTGGATTGGACTGGACACGCCGCACAATCTGAAGAAGCTCCAGTCCCTCACAGAGGTTCTGCAGCATTCGCAAATAACCTTCGAAGATTACATCTCATTGAAATCATCTCTGGGTTACTTATAACACCTGACACTATGTGGCTGCTCCAGAAACAGTTGTTACACTGTACTGTTTAGGGAGAAGTGACAAGGAAAAGGTCTAGATATGTCCAGCATAGGAGCAGTTCTCCTCCCAAATATTTCAGAACTGTGAATACAGCTCTTGTTTTAATGTGCTGAATGACCGTGCATATTACTTAAAGGCCACCAACAAGATACTTCCAAATGTTAGGCTTCCTGAAAGCCTAATGACCCTTAGTTTTGGTTTTCATTTATTTCTGCCTGCCTGGCCGGTGTGCCTTCCACCACCAGGACGATGAGCAAATGAATAAGCTGGTCTGTATGATCCAGGCGCTGCTGTCTCTGTGTACCCAGGAACCAGCGGTGGGTCTGACTTATTCAGGCTTTCGCCAGTGCCCAGGGCAGGGTGACCAAGAAGTCTGGAAAACCAGCCCCAGCCTCCCAGGACAAGATCAGAGAGACCAAGCTCAGAGGTTGTCGGCTTACAGGAACCACAGGCTCCGGGTGACAGCTCCTTAATCGCGTGGTGGGAATGTAGCCGACTTGGGTTTGTGTGCCCCACGGGCCTTATTTGTGAATCTTTAGCATTTCTGAGATTTTTTTTGTTTGCTGTCCTCTTTCTCCGAATTGCACTCAAAGTGTTTTCAGTGGCCTTGGAGGCTCCTGATCACAACTTTGAGTTCATGACGGCCCCTACAAGCCCGCTGAGCCTCTGACCTCAGCGTCCTTGCCTTGGCCCTTCCCACACTTGAAGAAAGCTTCCCCAGATAGCCTCAAGCTTTCCCCCTTCTCTTTTCTCAAGCCTCCATTGAAGGGTGTCTTTATCAGAGGAGATGTCTCTCTACCCTACTTAAAGTAACTGTATAACCTTACTCCGCTTAACTTCTTTTGTACCATTTACCGTTTCAAATTACATGATGTACTTGCTTGATGCTTGCCTGTCTCTCTTGCTCTCTCTTTACTAGAATATTGGCTCATGAGAGCAGGGATTTTATTCACAGACAGAGCCCTTGTGCCTACAACT
This sequence comes from Dinomys branickii, assembly GCA_004027595.1. Taxonomy (NCBI): domain Eukaryota; kingdom Metazoa; phylum Chordata; class Mammalia; order Rodentia; family Dinomyidae; genus Dinomys; species Dinomys branickii. Next base: position 29,260 of record PVLD010007278.1, on the reverse strand, counting down.
GTGGGTGGCACATGGTAGGTGCTCAATAAATGTGTATTGTGTCATATCAAAAGTTACCCAATTACTCTTTTCACTAATGTCTATTTAGGACTCAGAGCAATGTCTAACAAAAGTGAACAAAGGTGCCTGCCTGGAAAGCATAAGGTCCTGAGTTCTATTCCTGGTATCAAAAGTGAACAAAATATGACTTTTCCTCTGGGTTTCTTCTACCTTTGTGTAAATGGAACCTTCTACCGGCATGACCTTTGACAGTTAAAAGTGGCAGCATCTCCACCTAGACTAGTTTTCTCACTGGCCTAATGTCTTTGACTATTTCTGGCTCTGCTCCATGTTTCTGAGAAATTACTCAATAGATGTTCCTATTACTACATTTTTATTATGAAAGAATAGAATTTTGCCCACAAAATCCTGTCTAAGGTCACAGACTTCTCTGTGCAGTTGGGTTTGTTTCTCAGGGGTGCTACTGGACATGTGACACCCAAGGGTGGCCACCCCCTCTCCTGTCACCTCTCCGTCTCTGCCCCAGTCAGCACCCTCCAGCCTTGTGTTTTTCAGATGTGGGTTGCAATTTATGACCCATTGCTGGGTAATGAAGTTAATTGGGTGGACTGTGAACAACGTTTTAAGAAAAAATAGAATAAGAAAGAGTAATGCTTTTAATAGTGACTCAGGATTTTAAAAGTTGGAAATACTGCTGTGGCCACATGGGTTCAAAGAAGTTTTCATACTGTTTTTCTCTTCACTGGTCTTCAGAAGATTCTATAAGGAGGGCTTTGGCACTGCTTTGCTTCACAGTGAACTCATGTTCAATTGACCACAATGGTCGGTCAGCTCTTTTGAATAAATACTACCAACAGTAGTGTGGGCAGTGGCATACCTGTGTATTCTGTGTCTGCCTCACACGGCTGGGCATTCGCTGCCTGTCCTCAACCCAGTCCTGCCTTCGGAGACTCCCCGTACAGGAAAGTGGAGGCCAGGAGCTCAGGCCACATCCCTGGGATGACCTAGCCCCTTTTGGATCTGCTTCCTAGAAAAATTCAAGGCTTTGAAAATAATTTGCAGTATTTTGTAGCCAACACATGACTATGGGCCCTGACCTTCTTCTTAAGATCATTTACTAATGAAAGATGACAGTTGTGAGTCCTCCCTCTGTCCTTTTGAGATGCATGTTGAACATCTACCCCTCAGAAACACCTTTCTTAAGGACCTGAGAGCCACTCTTTCGAAAGGAATCTTGGAAGGCTTGGAAGGTGAGGGCCTCTGTCTCCTAATCCCTGAGAGAGGGGGTGGAATCCCCACTCTGTGTGTGTGTGTGTGTGTGTGTGTGTGAGATGGGGCAACAGGATGAGGGACATTCCCAATACATGAGGCCATCAGCCCTGTTTCCGGAACCAATTAGAAAAGTGCTATTTTCAGTTCTTCATTTGAATCTGGTGCTGTTCACAGGACCAATCAGAAGGTGTTCTTTTCAAACCTTCTTTTGCATGTGGCCACAGCCAATCAAAAGACACTATTCCTGTTCCTTCATTTACATAAGACTGGAAGCCAAACTGAGCTTTTCAATAGGACAATTTACACACAGTGTGACGCTTAATGAGGGTTTGACAGGAGGACTGCCCAATAATGCCTTGTTTGCATGAAAGAGAGATAACTGGGAATTTTAGATACAAAAGACCCCTTTCTTCAAAGCAGCCTGCTGTGACTGCTGTGAATCTTGCCATCTGCCCGCTCTCGCTCTGCAGACTATTTCTTTTCCACCTTCAACAAATATACACTTCGCTGCCTTTTCTGTGTCCTGTCCAATGCTTTGTTCAGGACACCATGAGAAAATGGGGCACAGGCCACCAGGGAGAGACAGCTCCTGGGAAAGGCTAAATCTGCAGGGAAAAAGAGGCCGGTCCTGGGATGCCACAGATGGGCAGACAGCAGGCAGGGCAGGGGCCAGGCTGAGGGAGCTGGGTAGACTGTGGCTGAGTCCCTGGGGAGAAATCAGAGGGCTCAGCTACAAAGTGAAAGTCAAATCCCACCCTGATTCCTAGCCAGTCCGGTAGGGCCCAGGACCAACTCCTGAGCAACCCCCACCACAAGATGGAGCTGTGCATCAAGAATTCCTAAGGTGGAGGTACGAGAAAAGGCCCAGGAAGGGGATGTGTGAGGCTGTTTATGGAATCTCAAATTTCTTTTAAACCTCAGGTTGACTTTTCAGATGCACAGGGCCTCAAATGCATGCATTATAATGCCCCATGGTGGCAAGGTTTCAGGACAACTGGTAAGAAGGGGCAAGGCCAGGCTGGGTGAAAGTCACGCAGTTTGCAGATGGGCTGGTAAAAGCTTGCTCAGAAAGGCAACATGGCTCTAGGGAGGAAAAAACTGCTGTTTACTGGTTTATGAACCAAACCTGACGAAGTTTATCCTATGAATTGATCTAAACCTTCTTGAATCAACCAAAATGTTTTAAATTTCTACTTCCTCTATCAATTTCCATTTGGATGCTATTTATTCATATCAACCAAAAGAAGCAAAAGTCATCTGGTCATGGCATAACACGTTCATATCCATTTCAGACATTTTATTGAATAAATAAAAACTTTTTAAACCTATAAATGATATCCTTACTTTGAGTGCTTAAAAAAATACAAATTCATGTCACCAAAATGCTTTAGAGACATATGCGGATTTCCATGAAGGTCTTTCCCTGAAGATCTTCAGATTACGAAGGAGATCTAATACTACATGGGAAAAGAGCTTTATATTAAAAATTCCAGTGACATCTACTCATTTTAAAGATTCCACTGAGTATTTTCATTTTAAAGAGTCAACCAGGATGGGTAATCAACAGCAGTAACTCAAAGACTTTTATAAATAGCAAAGCTATACTTTCACAACTATAAGACAATGAAAATTATATTCCCTGAGAGCATAGTTTGCTTTGAGTTCCAGGACACTGTGTGTGTGTGTGTGTGTGTGTGTGTGTGTGTGTGTGTGTGTGTGTGCGCGTGTGCTGAAAGCACTGAGACCAGAATGCATGAAAGCTAAAAAGAGAACATTTATCTGTTGGTATTTTGATGAGCCTAACTGCCTATTTCAGACCAGCCTTGGTAACTGGAGAACGTTGACCTCATCTACCAATTCTCCTCCATCAGAGACTCTGAGTCATTCTCTCTGGGTCCATTAGGAGAGGAGACACACCTGGGTCACTCAGAAAACTGGCCCACCTGCTAGTCCTGTCTAACTTGTGCCTGCATCTTAAGAAAAAGGTTCCCTCTTCCCTTCCTCCCTTACCCTTCTTGGGACAAGAGTTATGCTCACAAACTCCAGGGCCTGTGATAACAGTCACCAGACCCTCATCCCTAGAAGTGACCTCTGCATCCTCCTCCGACCTCTTCTTCTCCTCTGCTGAGGGTGTTCTGTCCACTCGAGGGCCTGCGCAGCACGCAGCCTGCTGTCAAGGTGTCCTGCCGTGGCCTGCCTGAGTCTGGAGATCTTTGTCTCTGGGTTAGCCCCAGCCTGGCTCTGCCCACAGCTCTGGCGTGGGTTGAACAGTTAGCCTGGTGCAGCTTGGGATGATGATGATGTGATGATGACTTTGGAATGGAAATTAGACTTTCAAGAGCTCCCATGCTGACCGGGGTCCTAGAATATTGATCCCTATGATTGCACCTAACTAAGTTGCCTCAAAATGACTTCAACTTTTCTTTCCCTGAAAGTTACAGACAGTCTCAAATACAGAACTCTTGATCTTCTGAATAGGACTCTCTGCCCCTAGTCTGTGTCGCCATGAGAACTCTCATTTTTTGGGTGCAGGTACCTGTGATTTTAACACAGTTCACCTGCTTTTCTGGTGTCATGAACTTCAGAGTCCTTCTTCATGTGCATTTAGGTCTTCTCAGCTAGGCCTGAAACTTGGCAAGTGCATTTAGAATCAGGTTTATAACTCAGAGATCCAAAACCCTCATCTTCCCATCATACCAAAGAGTTCCAAATTTGCTGATTGTTCTTATCAAAAGACACCTATCTGCTTCCAGAGAGGGAAGACTCTCTTTTTGAGTGAAGGTTCTTCATCTATGCCAATGATGTCATCCCTGGATTTCTTCTTGGGAAGCTCTTTCCTGAAATAGCCTTTGGACTAAGACTGATTTTTCCTGTGCTCACACTGGCTTCCAAGAACGATCGTGAAGAGACAAACACAGAAGCAACTATGGCTGGCTGACCGAGGTGCACGGCTTCCAGAGGAGGCCACACCACCAAGAAGCAATCAGGACTCGGGTGTAGCCTCCTAACTTCATATGCCTCTCATGGCCGCTATGTGTGTGTTGAAGAAAAGAAAAATTAGAATAGTGACTGGTGGCCTACGTACCCATTCACTGGGTGTCTCTAGGACGAGAAGCTGGCATTCATCTGTGTCCCCACAGCTTGACCAGCAGGAATCGAATGAGATGAAGTTGCTGGATTGAGCTAAATTAAATTGTTTCAGCTGAGGGCATTCCAGAGGTTGTTAGCGCTTGCCACTTGTGCGCGAGGCACAATGTGTTCTGCAGGTTTATGAATACATTTTTGGTGTCACATCTTCCTTTTCTTAGCAGGGAGCTGACCTGTCCCACCAAGGTTAAGACACAGGAAATTCCACCCATTAACACACATTTGTGTTTATCCTCAACAATCTGGGCATAAACAGAAATCTCACTTGCCCTTTTCCCAAGGTTTTAAAAGTCTGTTTTGAATATTAGGTCCTTCTGACCATAATTTATTAATGAACGTGAAGCCCAAGATCATCGCTAACATCCCTTTATAACTTGCCAAACTGTTGAGAAGTACATGCAAAATATGCCCCCTGTGGCATGGATAAAGCTCTTAAAAAAAGAACTGAAATCATACGATCAAAATAAAGTACCTTTGATAATGCTGTTACTATGTTTTAACTACAACGTGTGAAACATGATCTCTTCACCAGTTTCCCCACCTCAGAGATTAGGATGCGTTTCCAGTGAGCTTGTTTGAAAGCCCTTCTTTTTAAGAGTGAAGGGCAGACTCTGTCCTTTGAATCAAAATCAAGCCACATTGATCCAGAACCCAAGGAGAAGAGCTTTCAAGGGTCCTGAAAGCAAAGGCTCTAGGAGGTGCCAGGAACATAGACACAAATCACTGTCTGAAAAATAGAAGGAACACTGTCGAGAAGAATCTGTAATTCCTGCAGTGGCCAGCAGTGTTAAATTGCTTGCATTTTTAGAAAACAGCAGCTGGGGCCTCTGGAAATTCTTTTTCTACAACACAGTACAACTGGTGGACATTCAGAGGCCAGGGCACCAGGCCGTGGTGAAGGTGATCTTGTCTGATAAGGACAGATCTGGTCCAAAGCAGGCCATTCTGTGATCAGAAAAAGCAGGGAGCAGAACACAAGTCTCTCATCTCTTCCAGACCAAACACTCTTTCCCAGAACCATCCTGGCCAACCTGCCCCTTGGACAAGCCTACGAGGTGCTCTAGACAGGGAGCCCGAGGGCTCTGACATCTTAGATTGTGTACGGTTTACAAACAAGAGACAAAAGGGAGCAGGGAAGAAGAAATGCCTTCCTGCAGCGCAGCATGAGTCTTTTACCATCTTGAAGAACAAGACCTGAACTGGGTTTGGGCTTGGGTTTTGGTTTTCCTGCTCTGGGGTGGACAGTATGGAAGGAAGGACACTGACCCAAAAGGAAGACTTGGGTACGGACTCCTGGTTTAGACTTGCTGAGCGAGCTGGGGAGAGTCACGTGGCCTCTCCAATGCTTGGTTTCCCCTCTGTAGTCAGGAGTGACGACAGGCCCCAGGCGGTCACCAGGGTCGAATGAAGTGATATAAGAAATGCCAAGCGTGGGACCTGGCATGGGCAGGCATGCCCTGCACGTCACCCAGGATTCATCCTCATACCGTCCTCCTGAGGTAGGTGAGCACACACTCCTGGCTTGTCTCAAGTGTCCCAGAGCGGTGACCTCAGGGCAAGCTCCAACAGGGGATGGATGTAACCCTTCCGGGTCCCTCTGCTGTCACACAGACACTGCTCCTGGCACAATCCTCCGGATGTGGGTGTAGGACTTCCTAATGGTGACGCTGCCATGATGAGACACACCCCGGGGCAGGACGCACTCCTCGGTCAGCTTCTGGGTCTCGGGGTCCCAGCACAGCACTGTGGCGATGACCTCGTTCTTCTCGTCCCGCCCGCCGGTGATGTACAGGCGGTTGTTGCATGGCGCGATGCCGCAGCTGGCGCGCTCGTGGCTGAGCTGGGTGACCAGGCTCCAGCTGTCCTCAAGGGGGCTGTAGGCATACAGCGCTCTCATGGCCCCACCTGGGGAGGAAGAAGAGCACGCACAATGTGCATCAGTCACGTCACAGCAGCTTTCCGGCCGTATTTCCCACTAACGCATGAAAATTCTACTTCGGTGAGCCAGGTCTACTATCTTGCCACAGAAGCAATAGACCCATGGCTTGCTCTGCAGAAAGCCAGGTGGTCCTAGGACCAGCAAGATGCTTGTGGAGATATTCCCTCTACATTCTGTGGCCAGGCGTGCACGGGGCTCTAAGGCATGCCCGCCTTCACCACCTGCCAAAAGGCACCCGAGCTGCCGCCTGGAAGGAATACCGGAGGAGACTCTGGTAGACCCGGCTCATAATCCCAGCTCTGCCATCATCTGAGACCAGCGTACCAGGACCCCAGTGGTTACACAGAGTCAGATGGGCCCCACAGGGGGCTGACATTCAGCCCTGGTGGTCATGGGGCCGGCATCGCTCTGTAGACGCAGCACAGCAAGGTCTGAGATCCCAGCCCAAGTCACCCATTTGCAATGAGCCCTTTGAAGCAGCCCGGAGACCATGAGCAGACACACGAGAAACCAGAAGGAAGGGAGAGGAGTGTTTTTTTCTGAACCTGTTCCCGTTTTGCCTCCAGTGCCTTCTCTGATTAGCTCTCATTCACAGAAGTTATTCATTTCCTGGCATCCCCTTAATCAGTAGTTCTGCATCCTGGCTGCACATTAAAATCACTTGGGAGTTTTTAAAAATATAGTTACACTGTCCCCCAAGCCCCCCTTCCTGTCCTGATCTCATTGCTGTGGGCTAAGGCCCAGTGGCCTATATTTTTGTAAAAGGCCCCCTGTGGTTCTAATGAGTAGCCAGGATGGAGAGCCCCTTCCTTCACAATTACACGCCAGCTGTGGTCTGGCCGGCCAGACTTCCCTCCCCCACTGAATGCAACTTTTCACAGTCTCTGCAGCGAGCTGAGGCACCAATCCCCTCCGAGAAATAACAGTAGCTGCCCTTTGCTGGACATGTTTGCTTCTGCGCATTTGCTCATGTGTGTAACATAACTTCGCCCCTGACTTCCGGCTTCCTCCTCTGGCCCACAGCCTCTGTTTTCTTTCTTGATTTTGTTCTGCCTCTGGGATGCCAGGGAAATTCCACCCAGAACTGGACCAGTCTCCTCCTGTCTTCTTTTTCAGCCCTTCTCACACCACCCAGAATTCCCAAGAGCTCCTGTTTGATCTCTCCAGCCTGGCTGTGCAGAGCAGGATAAATACGAAGCAGTCACTCACTCACCGACAACATAGATGCGGTCCCGGAAGCTCACTGCATTGATGCATTTCGCCTCCACCGGCATGGCTGACTTCAAGGTCCACTTGTTTGTCACAGGGTCGTAGCACTGCATCTTGTCGGTGGCTAGTTTCCCATTGGGCCCGCCCCCTATCACGTACAGCTTCTTCTTGTGGCTGGTGGCCGCAAAGGAACTGACATGGACCAGGAGGGGGGCAACCTGCAGAGGATGGGACACCAGGAGACACTGTCAGCTGTGCTGCCCAGGTTGTAGGACATAGGCCCCAGGGAGAGACCTGGGCACCCTTTGCCTGAAGTCACAGGGCCCATGGCTTGGCCCCCTTAGGACACAGAGGGAAGTGAAGCGTGCTTTGCCCACCCTCCTGGCAGGCTCCGGGCAGGCTCCCACAGGCTCTCACAGGCTCTGTGTTGGGTGTTCCCACCTGTTCGTCCCAGAGTCCAGCTCTCAGGAAAGGAGAGCTATAGGCAGGGACAAGTATTACACAGGGGAAGCAGCCAATGTGGGAAGAGAATGACTTTTTTTTCAAACTGTATTCATGTGCTCATTCATTCAAAAAATACTTACCGAGTGCCTACTATGTGCCAGTATTGATCATGCTTGGTGCTTATGCCCAGGAAGAAAAGCTGGCACACAGATTTAAGATGTTCACAGATTCTCCCACATGAGGGGCACACTACAGATCTGAGGACAAAGCCAGGATTGTGCTGCTCCTACCTTGTAAACCCTGGGACTTCCAAGAGCTTCTTGCACATTTACATGACCTCTTCAGACCACAGGGCAACTCTGAGACAGGACTTGATGATTGGAGAGGATCTTGGGCACATCCCCCTAAATGTTAAGGACCCCATAGATAGTATGTTTCAGGTTGACAGGTCTTGGCTGGATGGCGTGGTGACCAGGTAACATCTGTCTGTGCCTGCAGTGACTGTGCTTACACTCCTCAAAGCTGAAACATGGCTCGATAAGAAGAAAACTTTGAACTTGGGGATAACCTAGAAATACAGGTGACATTGTTGGGGACCACTGTGAAGGGGCTCTGAGCAGGATTTAATATTAACCAATTGGCTTTTCATATTTACTTGGGAGTAGTCTGAGTCTTAGGCACCTTGTCTGCAGATGGGCAGTTGATTCATAGTAAATGAACCTCTAGGAGTCGCTGGTCATTGCTGAGGGCTGTATTGGCCTGTGATGCTGTGACGCCTCAAGGACAAGGTCACCACAGGTGAGGACATCTGGCTCCTACTGCCATTAACTTTAAGGAAACTATGGCTTGCAGCCCTGCTGTGAAGGCCTTCCTGGAGATAACAGATAGCTCCTAAATTAACATAATAATTCTTGGAGGAGTCCTTGAAAGGATTCCCGAGTCCTGCCCAGATTCCTGCTCAGATTCCTACATTTTCTTCAGTATTCCCCCTCCCTTAATTAAAAAAACTAATAATAAAAATGGGCGACCCAGAAAAGTCTTTGGCTAATTCAGAGTATATAGAAGCTGGAAAGGAATTAGCCCCTCCTGGAAGCCCTGAAATCATTTCCATTGTCTCATTTTTTATTTACGCCTTCGTCCATCCACTCTCTTGGGAGATTGTGGGCCTGATCAGCCTACAATAACTTAGGGTTATTTAACCCAGTCTTCCATGTCACTTTGCTTGTCCTGAGGTTGCGTTGCTAAAGACTTGCATGCAGGAATTTAAATGGCTTGTCATCAATGGAAAACAAACAGGGGCTGACTGCTAAACTTACCCAGGTGAGTCTAGGCCCATATAGTGCGGGAAAAGGGGTCCCCAGGGGTTTGGTGTGGGGAAGATTGGGACAGGAGGTGTCTGAGGAGGCAGGCTCTGGACAAAGACCCAGGACCAAGGGATCTGCCATCTCAGGGCTGGTCAGCTCCCCCCGCCATCTGTCTGGGCCAGGACAGGTAGTGCCCGCACAGCCTCTCCAATGAGAAGGCTGCTGCTGCTGTGGCTTGAGCAGCAAAGCTAGAACCATGGGTCCTTAGGGAGGGAGACTCACAACCACCAACAGTGAAAGCCGGCCACGCTGTGAGCACGTGGCCCCCACTCCTCTTTGTGAAGAAATGACAGGAAGTCACCCAAGGACACGACGTGGGGTACCTCGGACCAGCAGTTGTGGAAGGGGTCGTAGGTCTCCACGTTGTTGATCCTCTGCATGCCGTCAAATCCTCCAATGACATAGACCTTGCCGCCCAGCACCACCATCTTGTGCCTCCAGCGGCCTATGTTTAAATACTCAATCTGAATCCACTTGTTGATGGAGGAGTTGTATTTCCAAACGTCATGCTGGGTTTCTTTGCCACCTATGTGAGATACAAAGCATTTAAAGGACGCCCCCAGAGGTGCCAGCAAGGTGGCTGTGTCACCATTTCCCAGAAATCCTGAAGTGCAAGGCCCCAGCCCCGTGCCACCCTCTGGGGAGGGAGCAGGAACCCCAGGGTGTGTGTGATTGGAGGCGGAGACGCGGCCAGGTGGGGAGCAGGGGAGGAGGGGGTTGGTGCCACCTCAGGTCCCGGCTAAGAGTGAGCCAGAGCAGGATTCAGGGAGGTGGGCATCACTGGTCGGGCTGGGGGCAGAGGGCACGTGGACTCAGTGCCCGGGCCTGTCTGGAGGGGAGCGTCAGCGGTGCAAGGCCTTGACCCATCAGCAAATTAGACAGTCAATTACATGTAGTTATGTAAACAAAAAAGCAAACAATGACAAAAAAAAAGGTCTCATAAATCACCAAGACAGCTTACAAAATTTCCTTGGATCATATAAAATATAAATGGGACTAATTCTATTTTCAAGTTAATTTTTGTAAGTGTGAGACATTGAGATATGTTTTGTTTTGTTGGTTTGTGGTGTTTTGTTCTGTTTTTGTAGTACTGGGAATAGGTCTGAGAAGCTGTCTACCACTGAGCTATGTATGTCCCCAGCCCTTTTTATTTTTTATTTTGGGATGGGATCTGGTTAAGTTGTCCAAGCTGGCCTCATTTGCCATCTTCCTGCCTCAGCCTCTGGAGTAGATCTTTTAAAGAATAATTGTTCAATAGTTCCTTCAAGAAAGCTTTCTAAATAAACAGAAAAAGAAAACATAATTCAGCAGCTAGGCAGAGAATCCAAGATGAGGGGAAGTTGTCTTTTTCTGGGTGATTTAATAAAATACAGTAAACACTTTGAGTTTCCATTTTCCCATCAGCACTCACCACCGCCCACTACTGGAAGCAAAGACCAATTGCACTTTTCGGACTTAGAAATGTGCACCGGGAACAACGAATATCCCTGACAATGCGCTGTGGCACAGGTAGGTGTTTCTCTAGGGAGGAGCCCAGCACTGGGATTTCTAGGTCAAAGCCATGTACATATGGTGGTTTTTCTTTTTCTTTTCTTTTTTTTTTTTTAGCACATGTCAGTAACACAGAATGGCGAGGTTCGTTTTGGTAAAATGGTCCACGCGTTTAACACACTTTGACCTTTCCAATCCCATTACCCACCTTTCTGCCCTTTCCTACAGCTGATCCCTTTCCTTGTCTTCAAAAGTCTATTCCTAGTTTCCTGCCATCTCTTACTTATTTTGTATAAGAGGAAACTGATAAGTCACAAGGCAGCCAGCCCCCCTTGTGGGAAAACTCTCACTCTTGATAGTTCTCCCCTTACCTGTTCCACTTCAGTTCCCCTCGGCCACAACAGCCAAACCCGCCCTCATCCGCTTTGGCAGGACTCTGACCAAGAGCTTACCTTGCTTGGGGTGTTCTGGCCCAACCCGCCCTGCCCCCCCTACACTCGGGCTATACTGGCCTGCTGACACCCAACCCTGAAAAAGAGTTTAAAAGCCCACACTTTGCTCAGCTCCCCCCTGCCTTGGTCTGCTAGGCAGCCTTGCTACCACCCTGCGCCGCCCCCCCAATAAAGACTTCTCTCGTGTCAGAAGGTCTGGTCTGGTTCCGTGTGGGGTCTTGGTTTCTATCAGAAACATGCAATTTTTTTTTAAATGAGTCTGGCTTATTTCACTTAACACGGTGGTCTCTAGCTCCATCTATTTTTCTGTAGCGGACACAATTTCGTTCTCCTTCACGGAGGAATAATATTCCATCTTGTACATATACTCCCCATTGTCTCTCTCCGTACATCTAGGCTATTTCCACAGGTTCACAACTGTGAACTGTGCCTTACAAACCTGAGCACGGATGTCTCACGTGGATTTTCACAGACTCGAAGCCCTCCTCCCTCCCCACCTCTCTCCCTCCCTCCCTCTTAGCCTGATGGAGAAAAGCAGTGTGATGGCTCTGATTTTTGTTGTTGTTGTTTTTTGACATTCTTGTTCATATACTCGGACAGTTTTCACTGGGCATATGTCTTTTAGAGGTCTCTATTCAAAACACTGTGATCATTTTTTAAAAACACTGTGCTATTGATCCCATTTAGATGGTGTTGAAAATTACTATAAAACATCAACTGTCAAAGAAATGTATTAAGCCTTTATTTATTTATTTTTTTTGAAGCTAACAACTCTGTGATTTAACTTCAGGACTTAAAATAAGGCCTGCGTAACAGGGAAAGCCTATCTCATGCGAGGTAGGAGGGTGTCAGGGCAAAGACAGCCCCCCCCTTTGGGTAACTGTTGCATGGGGCCTTCAGTGCTTTTCTTTAGGGACTTGACAAGAGAAGTCTAATTCCACTGGGAGAAGTAAATTTGGAAAAACATTTATTTATTTGTTCATTTTATTTTATTTAGTAGCACTAGGATGGAACCCAGGGCTTCAGGCACACTAGACAAGCACTCTTTCATTGAGCTACACCCCTAGCCCAAAGATGCAGTTACTGTAATTAGCTCTCTGAAAGCCAATTTAAAGGCTGCCTCTCAAAGAATTGTTTACCTTGATGCATGTGTATGTGTGTGTGTGTATGTGTGCGCACATGCACATGTGGGCGCTAAAAAGCTATTATAATAAAAACAGGATGATATGTGCATAAGATTAGGCAAATTGATCAATTAAAAACAATTATGAGTATAGACATAGAGTAAAATACACAGAGATCATTCAATACATCTTATTTAGAATAATTGCTATTGATTTGGAGAGAAATTGAATTAGGTGCCTGTTTCACATTACATTTAAAATAAAATCCAAATGTAGGTGCTATAAAAGTTATTGGACAATAAGATGGGTCATGGCCTTAATGACCATGGGGAGGAAAGGGATTTTCAAAGCATGACATGAAATGTGGAACCATGTGGGAAAGAAAACACCTATAGAAATATCAGTCAAAGTTAAAATGCAACCAGAATCTGGGAAAAGTGTTTGCAGCATAAAAAGCAAAGGATATATAATAAAAGCTCTAAAAAGCTAGTAAGAAACAAACAAACAAACATGAGACAAATAGCCAAAGGGTAGGAATCGGTCATTTTAAAAAATACAATTACCTAATTATTGTATAAAACTATGTTCAACCTCACTAGTGATCAGTTGATGCAAAGGTAGATGTTTAGTCTATTAAAGATATAAATAGCCCCTCCCTATTTTGTGTATGTTCAAGGTTCGCACGTTCCTTGGGCAGATGGAGGAGACAGAAAGGAGAGGAAGAAGCTGGGCGAAGGCATTCAGATGCGCTCTGTGTGTGCAGGATTCCCGCAAGCGTCGCGTGCTGCACACATGCGCGGGACTAGTAGATAATAATCTTTATAATGCAAATTACTAATAACACTACTGCCATTCACCCCTGGTGGAACTGTAAATTGGTCTCTTTGGAGGGCAACTTGGCAAGATATACAAAAAATTCTCAATTCACACATACCCACTCCCAGCACCTTTTCAAGCAGATGGACATAAGAAACTCTTGTTTTGTATTTTTTTTCTTCATGATTTAGCGAAAAAACAAAAATATATACATGGCTCATCCCTTCAGCAGGCTACCTGACAGCTGATAAAAGGGACAGCAGTCATGATGGTAGAGGGGACATTATCAAACTTTGACCACGGAGTGTGTCACTTCAGACGAATGTCTATTACACCAATACAGAGTGAGACCCAAATTACACTGTTGTTGAAGTACGAGATTCTGTTGATTTTACTGGGTGTGGCAAGCAGGCTTTTTATGCACTGTTTGTATCACTAAAAAATGAGCTGTTACATTTAAAAGGGGAGGAAGGAGCAGAGTTCCATGTGCTGTGTATGTGGCAAAGACCGATCACAATCACCTGTTTGCCCTCCTTGGCCCTCAGGTGGGCCCCATTTCCCAGCCCCCCCCTGTATTCTGGGAGGGGACAGGTGGGTGGCTAGTTTCTGCCACTGTCCATGAGCAGGATCAGTGTGGCCTTTCCAGGCTGAGGGTTTTTTGTTTGGTTGGTTGGTTTTTTGTTTTTGCTTTTCTTTTTTTTGAGACAGGGTCTGCATATGTAGTTCAGGCTGGCCTTGAACTCACTATTTAGCCCAGGCTGGCCTCAAACTCATGGTGATCCTCCTGCCTCAGCCTTCCCAGTGCTGGGATGACAAATGTGTGCCACCGCACCCTGCAAGGCAGAGGCTTTTATGAACAGAGATTCCCTCTCAACTTGCTTGTTCTCTCTCCCTTCCCTAAATGAAGGCCGAGTGAGGGAAATGGCAGCGTCACCAGATGGGAGGACCTGGGTCCCTGCATGCTTTATTGGAGCAGAGGGACCCTCTATGCCAGCCCCCTACCCAGTGCCACTGTGTTGGTTCACTGAGAGTGTGCATTTGTTACAGCACCTGATGTTACTGAGCCTAAAACAAAACTATTTCATCAAAAATTAAAGCATAGAATTACAGTGGTGCAGAGCACTTGCCTTATTTTATGCTCCATACTCTTCTATCAGAATTACAAATATTTCTGTAAGACCACACAGGCGGCAAGTTCCCATTGGCGAAAAGCCTCCAGGAGAGGGAGTGGGTGCCACCTCCCACCTCGGGGTCCAGGAAGACCCAGGTGGCTTTGGAGGCGAGGGCGGAGCCTGGGACTTCGGTGCTGCACCTGGGTTAGACTCTGCCCAGCACCCACTAGTGCGTGACCCTAGCTATGCTCTAGAACCTCTCCGAGCTGCGGTTTCCTCCTACCTCCCTCGTGAGAACAAGCAGTGAGAAGTTACCCTAGACTGACCTACTACACTGTACAGATGGCTGAGCCTGTGCCTTTAAACAAATACGACTGAGTGTTTACTCTGGGCTCAGGTACAGGGCCTGCTGCTGGGAAGATATCATTTGGCCTCTTGGAAACATTCAGCTCTAAGGAGAAGCCACGCATAAGGAAGTGGAAACAATTAAGCCACAATGCAGCAGTGAAAACCATGCATTTCAGTTCAGTGTGCTGCTGGAGTGTATCAGAATATGAAGGGATAACTAGGGAAGGGGGCCGGGCTTGGGGGATTCGCGCATTACTGTTCCCCACTGCTCTGTTCCTGGCTAGCGCCCCATGTCTGGAGCAGATACCAGATAACCCTGGGATTGCTTTCTTTCCTTCTCCACACCTGCTCCCCTAGGTCCCACCTAACACAGTGCCTCTCACACTTTAGTGCTTACTAAGTACTAATGTGCTCTTCCAGGTAGAGTCAAACCACATGAGCCCTGGCTCCACCTCTGAGTCCTCCAGGGCTGGGTCAGTGCCAACTCACAGTCATTCCACTATGGTGGGCGGGTTGCCTGGCTCTCAGGAAGCGTGCAGTGCCGCAGGGGACTTGCTTGGCCTTCCCACGACTCCTGCTTACCTGAGATGTAGACCTCATTTTTTAGGGTCACGCATGCAAACTCCACCCACTTCTTAGTCTCAGTGTCCAGCTCGTGCTCGGTCAGAGGGAGCTTGGCCACCTCCAGGCGGCTGCGCCGCAGGGGGTCCAGGCAGGTTACCTCTGCCACAAATCGTTCATCCTTGGTGCAGCCGCCAATGATCATGAACACCTCGGACTGGAACTCATGCATCCTGGGCTTGGTGCGCTCCGAAATGATCTGGAAATCAACAGGGGCAGGAACATGTAGCCATGGTGACCCGAGGGTACAGAGCTCGGGCTGCGGAGCCCCACAGAGCAAATCTTAGTTCCCAAATCTGCCACAGGACAGCCAGGGGGCTTCACTTCCTGGAGTCTCAGCTTCATCATCTGTATAATTTGGATTTTGTGATAGATAGTTCATAGGTTTGGTGTGAGGATTACATGGGATATTATAGGTAGTGTCCTTGGCCCAGGGCCTGGTGCGTGATAAATGCTGTCCAGTTTTTATCGCTACTTTAAGATCAGATCTATCTACCTATTTGCTAGCAGATGCACTTCCTGCCTCTTCCCTCCTACCTAGTCTAAACTCTTAAATCCTGAAATTTCATTTTGGGCTGTTTCCCATTCCCCCTGGCTTCAATTTCTTCCTGAGGTTTCTCGCTGTGCTCACCATCAATCGTCTTCTGAAAGAAGTCACCCATGACCGTGACTACAGAGAACTTTCAGAGACTTAAAAGTGCCAGAAGGGGTGAGGGTGTGGCCAGGAAGCCTGGGGAATGAGCCCAGCATCAAGTCTGTGACCCTGCAGGGCCTTGAACAAGTGAAGAAATCTACACCACAGGTGTTTGAATTGAGTTCAGAAGGCAGAGGCTTAGAAGCCAACCCACCAGGGTTCCATCGTCTCTGCGAAAAGCTGTCATGGCTTCTGTATCATCTGATCACCATGAGCATTTGTGAGATCGTGAGACAGGAGCAAGAGGGGCACCGGGTACAAGCAAAGCTGTATACCTGACAGATCTGCACTGAGAGGGAGGGGCAGTGTCAGACGGATGGTGCTAGAAAAGGAAGAGCTGCCGCCTCCTGGCTCTGCCTATCCACTGGACACCACGGGGAGGGCTCTGCAGGTGCTGATAGGAGACAGAGAGGCAGAGCCCACTCCCCAGATTGCCAGAGTGGTCACTTTCTTCCAAAAGAGTTTGGCTATTTCACATGGATGCTGAAAGTCTCAGTCAATTTTCTTGTTGCTGAGACAAAACACCCAGTACCCAAAGTTAGAGGAGGAAAGGTTTATTGTAGCTCATAGTCAGTTTATAGAGGTTTCAGTTCATAGTTAGCTGGCTCCAGGGCAGGGTGGTGTGGCAGAGGGGCATCACAGAGCAGGCAGTCAGAAGACAGCAAGGAGCAACTCTCTCTGTCCCTTATATTTTATCTCACCCTAGGGATGTGTAGCACTCACACCCAGGCAGGGTGGGACACCCTTAATCCTACTCAGAACTACGCCAAACCCATCAGTGGACTAATTTAGTAATCACACACTCTTGACCCCAGCATCACACACTCTAGAGCCAGCTGCCTCTGAAAACTCCCCACCTTTGACCACATGAGGCTTTGGAGGACAGCTGGACACCACCCACAACAGTGGAACTTTGATGTTTGCCCACAAGTGTTAACAGCTAGGTTACAGCAGCAAAGACTGTGCCCCAGAGGGGAGAAACCAAGCAGTGGCCACAAGCGATCAGACCAGCTCGCACCAACCAAAGCTCTACTTTTCCATGAGTCTTTGTTGAATTGTTTTTCTGCACCAAAGCACTAGATATCATACATTTTGCATCCTCGATTCTTTTCATTTGAAGTACTGGGGATTGAACCCAACGTCTTTGCACTGAGCTACATCCCTAGCCTCATTAAAAGTTTTATTTTCAGGCAGGGTCTCATCAATTCATTAAATTGCCCAAACCAGGCTCGAACTCTCAATCCTCCTGCCTCAGCCTCCCGGAATGCTGGGATTACAGGCACCTACCCTCCAGCCTACCTGTATACTCAATTCTTGAAGCTAGATCATGGCTCTGAAGTCTGTGGCCAAGCTCCTCCTGAGGTGGGTAGAAAGACAAGAGGTGTACCTGAAGGGACACACCCTAGGAAACGGGCTAAAATACCATGATGGTTGGGCGTGGTAGCACATGCCTGTAATCCCAGCACTGAGAAGATTGAGGCATGAGAGTTGTTGTAAGTTTGAGGCCAGCCTGTGCTACATAGTGAGAAACCCTGTCTCAGGAAAACAAAACAAAACAAAGACTCTCAGCATGGAAACCAGCCTCCACAGTGGTCCCAGTGATCTCTGCCTCCAAATACTCACAGCGTAGGTTATTCCCTCTGCGTTGTTCCAGAATTGATTTCTCAATACATGACGCAGAAGTGTAGCTCACCAGGCTATAAAGGACGCCCCAGCTCCCATCTAGCTTGCTCTCTCACAGATCTGGGGGAAGCCAGCCGCCGAGCAGATGCCCACATGGCGCGAGACTGAGGCCTCCAGCCAACAGCTCTCAAGCAGCGGGTGCCAGGGAATAATCCTGTGAGTGATCCTACATCCTCCCTCAAACTTCGAGATTGCTGCAGCCCCAGACGACAGGTTGACTGCAGTCTGGTAAGAGACCTTGAGCCAGAACCATCCTTTAAAGCACATCCGGGTTTCTCACACTTGAAACTTATAAATGTTTGTTTTGCCTGTGTGTGTGTGTGTGTGTGTGTGTGTGTGTGTGTGTTGCTGGGGACAGAACCCAGGGCCTTGTGCAAGCTAGGCAAGCACAATACCACTGGGCTTCACCTCTAGCTCTGTTTATTGTTTCAAACTGTTAAGTTTTGGGGTCATTTGCTATGCGGTGATTCATAACAAACACAATCATCCCACTGACAGCATTGGTTAGAATACTGAGAGTTGTCTGTGACTGAGCTTGAGACTCAACAGTGTTGACTAGTGGCACCATTATCAAATTGTAAGTTCAGCTACATTTGGCAAAATATGAACCCCAAAGGCATGACAGGCTCCAGTTTGAAGTCAGAAATGTTTCAGACATACAGAAGTGCTTGCCAGCATTTTGAAAGCAACGATCAGGTCTAGCCAGTTTATTTTCAGCTTGTTAAAAACAAAGCAGACAGCTTTCTCACTGTCTAGTGTCCACCAAATCTATATTGGGGACCAAACAGAAGTGACCGTATTGCTTCAACAAAACTGTCCCCAGGAGTGGAGCCTCTGCCCCACCTCCCCACTCCACACTCGTCAAAGCAACCTGTGTTACAGACCAAGTCAGTCCCTGGAATCTCAGGCAGTGATTAAATGAAGGGACCCCCCTCCCCCCCGCTCCCCTGCAAGACCTCTTTCAGGAATGCCAGCTAGCATTCCTAAGCCAAGTGTAGATTGACATTTGTTTCTAAAACTCCACAATTTTGCACCAACTTGGGGGCTGGACAAGGCTAAAGAGGGGATGCTTGGCTAAAAGAGCTAAGGTTCAGCAAAGGAAGGCTGGCGGGGAAAGTGCACTGGCAGAGCAGCCTCTCAACTCACTGCTGTCATCAAGAATAAGCCCCAGATCACCCAAGTGGGGAGCAGAGTGGAGTTTTAGGGGCTGAGACCCGAACTGCCCAGACTATAAAATGGGAATGAGAAAGGGTCTTGAGCAGGATTTAGAGAAATAAGGTGGCAAGAACCTGGGACTCAGAGAAAAGACAGATTTTAGTACCAAGGAAAGAGTGTGTTCAATTGTGGGAGACCAAGAAACCCCACAAGAACTGAGCGAGGACAACACCCACTTCCCCTGTGGGGCAGGGATTGTGTCCCACACACTGCTGCGCACATTTCATTCATCATCTCACTGAACTCTCAAAGCGGTTCTATCAGTTGTTAGTGTTATTAACCCCATGTCACAGAGTAGAAATGAGCCTTACAGTAGCTAAGTCATTTGCTCAGGATTTACAGGGTCAGTGAATTACGCAGTCAGGATTAAAGTCTTGAAAATGTGAAAGGCAGCAAAGATAGCCTATTGCAGGAATTTTGCAGAAGACACAGCAGGGACTTTCCTTGTCAAAGGAAAGCCTTTGTCACCTGCATCTCGGGGACTCAGAAAACAGGAAGCAGAAGTAAACACAGCCAGCATGTTATTGGAAGCAGAAGTGCTCAGGACTCTGCGTCTTATACACTGCAGTGGGAGCAGCTACAGAGACAGACCTGTCCGCACAGGTCTGCAGGCCCTGGTACCCAGGGCTGAGCTGAGCGCCGTCTGCCAGGGAGCTGCCTGACCAGCGTGCGGTGCTCTTCACTTGTTACATGATCCATGTCTCTAATAGACCAAAATTTAGCGAAGCAGAGAGCGCTCCCAGAGTGTGCTACGATTTGAATATGGCTTGAGTTTATCTCTAAAATCCCATGTGCTGGAAACTTAATCCTCACTGCTCTGGTGCTAAGGTAGTGGAACTTTTAACAAGCAAGGCCTGATGGGAGGTAATTAGATCTTGGTGATGCCACTCGCAAAAGGATGAGTGCTGGGTTCTCATAGTGGGTTAGTAGATTGTTATAAAGAACCACACACACACACACACACACACACGCGTGGCCTCTCTGCACACAGCCAATCTCCTTTTCTACTTCTCTGCTACCTTATGGCATAGTCAGAAGGCCATTGCCAGGATGCCAGGGCCATACTGTTTGGACCTCTGGGCACCAGAATCATGAGTCAAAGAAACCTCTGTGTAAGTTCCCCACCCTTTAGAAGTTACTGGGCCTCTGGTATTTTATTATTGCAACACAAAATGAACTAAGGTGTGCCACCTAGTGTCATATCTGCTATACAGCTGGCATTCAGGATTTCTTCCTGAAAGGGGAAGCATAATCTATTTTAATGTCTCCAGGGAGAAATTTATAGCACTGATGCCAATATTGGGGGAGTCAGATTAACGTCCTCAGCTTCCACTTGAACCCGGTTTTGAAGGAGGGTGGAAGTTAAGCTAGAGGAAAAAGAAAGAAGCAATTGCACACCGCCTGCATGGCCTGAGGCTGGAAGAGAGAGTCCACTGCAAGGACCTACGAGGCACATCAGGGCCCCACAGAAGAGGGAGGCGAGAGAGGATGCCAGGGAAGTGGGTGGGAGGTAAACCAGCGAGACCAGGCTGGGGGTGCTCAGGCAGTAAGTGGGGAGCCAGGGGAGAAGGTGAGCCTGGGAGCCGACGCTCACATCTGTGTTTTGGACCACAGCCCTGGTGAGTGACTTGGAGGAGCCCAGACCTCGAGCAGGGAGATGGTTTTTGAGAAATTCCTGCAATCCAGGCAGGAAATAATGAGGGTCTGAACTAAGATGATGTCAGAGCTCATCTAAGAGATGCAGGTTTCAGCAGGGCAGTGGCCTGGGAAAGCAGGACCCCTGAGAGAGGTGTGTGCATCAACCCCCATTGACCTCCTGTCCTCACACAGCTGGGAAGAGGAGGATGCGCCAGGCACGGTGCTGGGTGCTTTCTGCAGCTCACCAAAGCCTCTCAGCATCTGCCTGAGGATGCAGCATCACCCCCACCTTCTAGGGCAGGAACCCAGGGCTCTGGAACTGCCCAACTCCCACTCTGGGCAGCGTAGCCTCATCCACTACACCCCTGAGGACCCGCAAGCCAGCTTCACTTGCATCCCTGAGAGTCGCTGGCTAACTTCACCCTTCTCCTCTCCATCTCACCTCGTTGCCAGAAAGGTGATACATCCTGGCTTCCTGGAGCAGTGAGAAGACCTCGGGGCACTGCCTGATGAGAGGATCAGCCTCTACCATGTCCACAAAGTACCACTGGTCCAGAAGCGGCAAGCGCACATTCTCCAGGATGCAGGGGAGCAGGCAGAGACGTTCTGACTGCTTGTGCCTCACCCAACTCATCACCGTCTCGAACACCTGTGCCTCCTCTGTCACATACAGGTCGTCGCTCTTCAAGATGTGGTACAGAGTGTCCACAGGAAGCTCAAGGAACTCCTCGGAGCTCAGAATCTGCACAAAGTTCTGAATGATGTAACTCTGAACCTGCTTCTTGAGAGAGTCCAGGGAGTGCGTGTCTGCCAGCCTCAGGATGCCCACGCAGTTTTCCGGGTTCAAGGCTTCCGTGAGGAAGCTGGCACAGGCGTCCACCATCCGCAGGAACTACCAGGAAAGAAGGGAGGCGAATCAGGCCCAAGAGTGGTGAGACCACAGGAACGTTTGTCACCGAGCTGTGTGCAATCGCATAATACTGGAAACAACCTTAATGTCCAACAATAGGGGACTTGCTAAATAAGTGATACATTCATACTGTCAGCAGTTCTAGAATCATTTAAAAATGCTGTTGAAGAATATTAGAGTGGAAAATCTTCCTAATGTATTGAGCTTTTAAAAATTTCATCACTGAATCTGACTCGGCCTCTAGGTTTATTTACTGGTTTTATTCTACAGGCTAGGGATTGAGCTGATGGTGTTGAACATGCCGGGCAAGTGAGCTGCCACCATCTACACCACCAGCTCAAGACTGTACATTTAATCAGCAGTTTACAGGAAATGTAGGATATATGGGAGAGTGTTAATTAAATGACTCTTTAAAAATACAATCAGCAAAATCCAGACTATGAGAAACTTTGCAGAACAGCTGATTCAGTGTCTTCGGCAAATGGGTTACAAAGGAGAAATAGAGTGAGAAGGGAAAGAAGAACCTAAAGATAAGACATTTAAGGGCTGGGGTATAGCTCAGTGGTGGAGCACTTGGGTAGCATGTGCAAACCCTTAGGTTCCAGTACCAGCAACACGCAAACAGGAGGGAGAGGGTGAGTGTTAAGAGACTGTATTGACCTACTGCAAGACATGAAATATGGCCCTTATTTGGATCCCTGATTTAAGCAACAAAATATTGTCATAAAAATGTTTACAATGGTCTTATTCAGTGATATGGAACAATTAATGTTAATTTTAGGTGTCAGAATGGTCTTGTCATATGTAAAGGAAATTCTTACCTTTGAAATACATATGCTGAAATAGTTCCAGATGAAATGAGGAAAGTTAAATGTATACTACCAGCCTATTATTATAAAGAAAAATATATAGAGAAGAAAAGATGGAAGGATATGTACCAAAATGAACAGCTGCTATCTCTCTGTGTACCCAGCATCTTAGGGCAGATCACGCTGCAGGCAAAAACGACCCTAACCGTCTGAGGGGCTCATAGCCGAGAGTGCTTAGTCACTTTTGCATTCCTTGTCCTTCATGGACTCTTCATTCCTGGAGCCGGGATGAAGGAAAAGCCCTAACCTGAGAAGTGCTGGCCTTGTGACAGAGGGGACAAAAGATAGCAGTGCCACACACAGGCCCTGAAAGCTTTAGAGGGGGCTCCGTGCCTCTCCCATTCACACTTAACCAACCAGAGCAAATCATATGGCAAAGTCTGTCACCAAAGGAACAAGCATCTTTGCACAGGAAATGGTCCCACAGAGACGGAAGGGAATACACTTTATACACATGGTAATACAGAGTACCACACTCTCCCATTAGACCAAGTGCAGCATCATTCGTTCACACTACTGCTCTCTGGAGCTTAGAGCTGGAGAGGCCTCATCTCGTCTCCCTTCCTTGCCCACCAGGCCCAATAGGCGCAAGGGATTGGTGTGCTCGAGCTGGTCAGACAAAGGGAGAGGCTGAGGAGAAGGACCTGGTGCTGTAGGCCGGTTTCCTAAGGGCAACATTCCTGGGGCAACATTGTCCCATCCCTGTCCACAAAGGACCCGGAAAGCAAAGGACCAGATCTGCCCTAGGACCAGTACAGAGAGACAGCAACTGCTCCTATCTTGGTGAGAGGGTGGGTGGGACAGTATGCAGAAGAGAGGCTCTGCTGACAGGAGCCTGTGGAGGTGAGGGAGGGCAGGAATGGTCTTAGACTAAACGGAGCTGACTGGGATTCAGCCTTCCTGCCAAAGCACCCATCCAAACTTCCTGTATCAATCCCCATCACAAAATAGGATCTTCCCACGTCAGCCTGCAGCTTCCTTCTGTCCCTGAGGAAACATTGCCCCGAGGGTCAACACTAAATTGGACCCAGCCTGGCTTCAGCCTCGGATCTCCCTGTCTGTGGCTCCAACCATCTGCAGCCCAGTTCCTCGCTTGAGCAACTGTGGAAACGGTTGAGGCCAAGAACCCCAACACCTGTGTAGTTGTTTGCAGATTTTCAGTTCAGAGAATAAAAATATACAACTGAGGCCAAGCGTCACTGAGCCCTCAGAACCTCTCTCCAGAGCCCTCTCTGGCCTGTCGGGGAGACAGCTACCAAATGGCCACCTCTGGGGCAAAATGTCACACCCACCTTTATGGGAGAAGATGGTATGAACATTGAATGGGTATTTTAAATACGCACTCTTTCTCTGTGTGGCTGCCCAAGACCTGTGACACTGGTTGCTCTAGAAAAGGTAACCGGGGCTGGGGATATAGCTCAGTGGAATAAGCGCCTGCCTAGCAAGCACAGGGTCCTGAGTTCGATCCCCAGTACCGCCAAAGAAAAAAAAAGAAAAGGTAACCTATGGCTGGAGTAAGGCAAAAGAATTATTTTTCACTGTTTACCCTTTAATACCCTCTCTAGTTATGTGTAGGAGTTACCTTTTAAAAACAGATGAGTTTATTCAGGAACAAAGAACATACTGGAAGGTAACACATAAAATACTAATCACTGTTATAAATTTTTAAGACTTTGCCATATAGACAAAGTTTTCTATACTGAACAGGAATATTTTAAAAGCAGGGATGATAGATGAAACAAGTATTTTCTTATGATTTTTAAAGTACACAATGAGAAAATAAAATTAAATATAAAAATAAAACAAAGGATACGTATTATGTGCTGAATTCCTTATACTACTGAGCTATCCAGTCATTTCACCACAAGGGAGTAGATATTTATGATCATTCCTCTCTTACAGCAGGCTGTGAGGAGTAATTACAGAGACTTACAGCTAAAAAGAAAGGGAACTCGGATTTGAACTTGTCTCCTCTGACCCTAAAAAAAGTGTTTTCCACATTATTTCGAACTACTTCAGGTCAAATAGTGTCGGGCCATGTGGAGCAGACACTGTGCTCGTGAGCTCAGTGTCTGATCTCCCCAGATGCCAGAAGGTCCAGCCAGCGCGATGCCACTCCCTAATAAACAAAGAAGGAAGCCACAGACTCAGGGCCGAAATCCAAATTTGCTAGAAACGTTAATCCGAGTTTGTCTCTCTCCACTCAGAGACTGTTGATTCGTCCACTCACCCACACGCCACGCGTTCGTGCACCGATGCACAGTGAGCACCGTTCTCTAGACACTGCCCGCTGGTGCTGGAGCTAGCGGTGGACAGAAGGAGGCAGTGCCTGGGACACTAGAGCTGACGGACCAGGGAGGAGCCAGACACTAGCCAGATCACCACACACAGAGTGTCAGATTATCACTGCGGTCAGTGCTATGAGCCAGAGGCCAGAGAGTCCACAGCCTGACACCAAAGTCAGTCACACTCCTACCTCTTAAGTCATCCACAATCGCTTCTCAGCCTTTTGGCTAAGATCAAGTGAAGCCATCCACAGTCAGCTCAGTCAGCACTGCAGCCTTCCTCACAGAGCTCTGAAGGGTCTGAAGGGGACTTGGGGGGCACAAAGGTGGGTTCCAAGTCACCTACAGTCCCTACACTGTGCTTTGCCACTTTTGAGAACGAGAAGTGTGGGGCAGGACCCCACAATTCAGCCCACAGGATTAGAATCTACGGATGTCCAGGACAATTATGGGAACAAGAAATTAGAGGGTTTTTTCTTTAAATCCCTTTTTTTCCTTCTCCACATGTAAGATTATTCGACACTTTCTGTTTCATCCTGTCCCGGTGAAACATGAACTTGCTTATTAGTGCTGAGAGATAAAAGATAATGACAGCAGGGAGCCAACTTCCTGTTCGGGGGCACATGTGGGCAGACATGACGGCCGCACCTGACTCTGACAGACAGACCGGAAATACAATCGGAGAAAGCGCTGAGCCACGGCTGCAGTTCCGGTGAGGGGTGTGTGCCTTTCTTCTTCTGTAAGGTACCTGTTCAGACCATTTGCCCACTTTTCCACTGGATTCCTCGGTTTTTGATAAGCTTTTTTTAGTTCCTCGTATATTCTAGACGTTAGCCTTCTGTCAAATGCAGAGTTGCAAGTGTTTTCTACCATTCTGTCTCTTCATTCTGTTGTTTCCTTTGCTGTGCAGGAACTTCTTAGGTTGGTATGATTCTATTTTTATTTTTATTTTTGCTTTTCCTACACTTGATCTTAGCCAAAAGGTCAAGAAATTATATATATATATATATATATATATATATTTATTTTTTTTTTTTTTTTTTTGCGGTACTGGGCATCGAACTCAGGACCCTATGCTTGCTAGGCAAGCGCTTATTCCACTGAGCTATATCCCCAGCCATATATATATATATATATATATATATATATATTTGATTTTCCTAAAAAAGATAAACAAACCTAAAAACAGATCCAACTACCTCACTGCTGGGCGCATATCCAAAGGAAATGGAATCAAAGCCCGTGCACATGCTTGTGTTTACTGCAGTGCTATCACAATAGCGAGGATATAGAATCAACCCAGGTATCTACTGATAGATGAGTGGATAAAGACAATGTGGAACAGAGTATTATTCAGCCATAAAGGAGAATGACATGCCATGATTTGCAGCGAGGTTAATGGAGGTAGAAGATATATTCAGTGAAATAACCCAGACACAGAAAGACAAGTATAATGTGTTGTCCTTCGCGTGTGGAGACTTGAAAGTGGAATATAGTAGTGGTTTCTAGAGACTGGGAAGTAGGGGCTCATGGGAAACTTTGATCACCACACTATCTGCCTGTATGGAGAAAGCACAGAGGAGCCTACTGACATACATAGTCAGTACATGTTACTAAAAACAGAGGACGCACCACCCGCTCCTCATTTCTCCTGCTCCTCCTCTCCTCCCCATGTGGTCTCCAAAATCTGGGGTCCTCGGGGCTTCACCATGTGATTTCACATGTCACTGGAAGGTCCTACAAGTCCACTCCACAAGTCCTGCTTTAGTCCAAATCAGTATTTCTATCAGCCACCATGGCTAAGCGGCCTTGGAGTTATGGTCCAGGGTCTGTAAAGACGCTGGTGTTCTTACCTTCAGCTCCAATAAATCAGTGTGTAAAGGATAAATTGATAAGACTAATAAAAGTCAAATTTATTTCAAGATACTTCTAACTCATTATAAATTTTTACCGCTAGATTCCCCCCCCCAAACAAGAGATATTAAATGGAGAGCTCTTCATCTGTGAAGTCCGTATTGGTGTTTAATGTTAGAGTCTTCCTAATTAAAAATTGTATGTTACCAGTGACCTTAACCTTCCAACCTCTCCTCTTCCAGTCCTATGGGAAGCTGTAGCATAAATGTGATCTATAGTTATTAACTTTTGATCATTATTTCCCTTGATGGCTTCTCACAAACTGCCTCACTCTTCATAGATGCTTAGTAATTTGCGGTAGTTTGGAAGGAGTCAGAATCTCATAGCCTCATGCGTTTTCATTACAACTAAACCTGCACAGTCCACATCCTGTATTCCCCAAGCTGCAAGCGTGAGCTCACTCAGGGAAGGGAGACAAAAGGAGGTAAGTCTTGGCTTTTGTGTTTCTGCGTAAATGTTCCAAACTTACACTGGAAAAATGGTTTTGAAAGAAACACCAATTAGTGAAAGAACCCTGCCCTCTGACCTTCAAAAGTCAGCATCCTAAAATATCTAGGCATAAAAAGTATGCTACAGTAAAAGAGGCAGAAAAATAGATGATAATGTGGAAGTCAGCTTTGCCCACATTGGAGGAGAGATAACAATTCCCAGGCCAGGAAAAGATAGGAGAAAGGTGGAATCTAACAACAGAGTGAGACGTTGAGATAGTTCCCGAGACGATGCTCTGCCTCCCAGGCCACTGCAATACTCCAGAGGGGGAGATGCTAAAAATCTCCTGCAGACTGTAGACCTGAGAACAAGAGGATGCTCCCCACATTGAGACGAGAAGAACAGCAGTCCGGGACAGCAGCAGCAGCAGACAAAAGCTAGAAGATGCTGCTTCTAGTTCCCTGTCATTCCAGACTGGCACAGGAAAGCAAGTGGAAATGGCTTGTGTGCCTCTGAGGAGGGTACAGACTGACAAACCTGTATGAGGCCTACCAAAGAGAACAAACAGAATGCAAAGTGGCCTGCCAGAATGATGACCAGAAGCTGAGCATGGTGGCACAGGCCTGTGATCCCAGCCCTCAGAAGGCTGAGGCAGGAGGATTACCATGAATTTAAGGCCAGCCTAGGCTACATGGTGAGATCCTGTCTCAAAAAAAAAAAAAAGAAATGATGACTGGAAGTAGAGGGAAGTGAGGATATCAGCTGAGGCCGCTGGGAGCGGGTGAAAGAGTAGAGAGATGAAAAGGAACACAGGTGCTTCCCCAGATACCAACACGGACAAGGAGTGCAAGGAACCACAATAAGCTTGCGCCAAAGACCTCTCCCTGTGATGCCTTGGCACTGTGCAAACCCCGCTCCCGGAGTTATATGCACAGTTCTTTTCCTAAACCGATTGGGCTTTCCTAAGGTGAGGTGTCATCAGATCGACTGATTTCTGTCCCTGGTAGAATTAGAAGATAGGGACAGAGATTAACTTAATAATAGGTTAAACTGGGCGTGGTGGCGCACACCTGTAATCCCAGCACTCAGGAGGCTGAGGCAGGAGGATCATTGTGAGTTTGAGGCCAGCCTGGGCTACAAAGTGAGCTCAAGGCTGGCCTGAGCTGCACAAACAGACTCTGTCTCAAAAAGACAGAAAAATAAATAAGTAAATAAAAAGGTGAAATCACACTTTGCACCTAAGTTTCCAGGCCAAGATTTAGATCCCCCATACTAGTTAGAACTTGAAAAGAACAATAGAAAATTCAAAAACAAATTGGGATCCATGGTGATGGATGCTACCACAGTAGTTTCCTTTGGGAGGCATGACCCAGGGAGGAGACAGGGACAATTCTGAAATGCCAGGAATGTTCCAAAACTCAGTCTACGTGGTGCGTTACATATTGCAAATCATCAAGCTTAACGCGTGTGCACTTTGCCAAATTTAGGATATATCTAAAAGCCTTTTAAAAAGCAGTCGAGGTGTAACTCTGAGAAATGTGAAACAAAAGCAAAGCTATGTGGGTGGCAGAGATTATCTGAGGCACGTGGTGGCCCCAGGCGCCCAGAGTTCCCCAGAAGGTGTTGGGCCAGAGGGGCAGCAGCTGTGCCCATTCCTGCCCTCTGACACCCTCCTTTGGGGGCACTGCTGGCTTCCAGAACTTTCCACTGGGTAGTCCTCCATGAGGACGCCCTCCCAGGAGGCCCCACTGTGGGGAAGACCAGGGGCTGCTTCAGGACCCAGGCAGAGGGACGGACAGAGGCTGTGCACAGGCAGACAGGAGTTAGACCCAGGCTTCCTTCAGAATTTCCTTCAAGCACTGAATCTCATGTCTTCATCTATACGTTTAAGTTAAAAATACCTTCCTCGTTTTAAACAATGGAGTACAGGCAAAATAGTTGCCACACAGTGACTGCTCTGAAAAGGTCAACTGTTGCTGCCATGTGGACTCTGAAAACAGAAGATTAATCTTTGTCTCTTAAATTCACAGGAGCCATGCAGAAACATCAGTGGACAGAAGGAATTTTGGGAGGGGAGGCAACAGACACTCACAGGTTGACCTTATGTAGATATCAGCAAAGAAATAATTGGGCTAATTTTCTTTCTTTTTCTTTTTTAGTGTTTCTAAATATATTTTTTTCCTTTTAATTAAATTTATCAGTATATTTTAGATATACGTAATGATCATATTCATCACAGGGGATTTGTACCTGTACATGATATATATTTTTTTTTTTGAATTTT